>SZWC01008342.1:59383-98446 GCA_023375785.1 Penium margaritaceum
AGTGCGTGTAAGTGCGTATAAGTACATATAAGTGCGTGTAAGTGCGTGTAAGTGCGTGTAAGTGCGTGCAACTGTGTGTAACTATGTGTAAGTGTGTGTAAGTGCATGTACGTACGTATAAGTGCGTATAAGTGCATGTAACTACGTATAAGTGCGTGTAAGTGTGTGTAAGTACGTGTAAGTACGTATAAGTTTGTGTAAGTGCATGTAAGTGCGTGTAAGTGCGTGTTAGTGTGTCTAAGTGCGTGTAAGTGTGTGTAAGAGCATGTAAGTACGTGTAAGTGCGTCTGAGTGCATGTAACTACGTGTAAATGCGTATAAGTGCGTGTAAGTGCGTGTAAGTGCGTGTAAGTGCGTGTAAGTGCGTATAAGTATGTGTAAGTGCTTGTAAGTACGTGTAAGTGTGTATAATTACGTGTAAATACGTGTAACAGCTTGTAACTACGTGTAACTACGTGTAAGTGTGGGTAAGTGTGTGAAATTGTGTATAAATGCGTGTAAGTGTGTGTGTGCGTAAGTGCGTGTAAGTATGTGTAAGTGTGTGAAAGTGTGTCTAAATACGTGTAAGTGTGTGTGTGTGTGTAAGTGCGTGTAAGTATGTGTAAGTGTGTGTAAGTGCGTGTAAGTGCGTGTAAGTGCGTATAAGTACGTGTAAGTGCATGTAAGTGTTCGTAAATGCGTGTAAGTACGTGTAAGTGTGTGTAAATGCATGTAAGTTCGTGTAAGTATGTGAAAGTGCATGTATGTGTAATTACCTGTGTGTAAGTGATGTAAGTGCATGTAAGTGCGTGTAAGAGCATGTAAGTGCGTGTAAGTATGTACAAGTGCGTATAAGTGTGTGTAAGTGTGTGTAAGTGCGTGTAAGTGTGTGTAAGTGTGTGTAAGTGTGTATAAGTGTGTGTATGTACGTGTAAGTGCATGTAAGTGTTTGTAAGTACATGTAAGTATGGGTAAGTGTGTGTAAGTGCGTGTAAGTTTGTGTAAGTACGTGCAAGTGTCTGTAAGTGCAATTAACTATGTGTAAGTGCATGGAAGCACGTGTAAGTACGTGGAAGAGCGTGGAAGTGCGTGTAAGCGTGTGCAAGTGCGTGTAAGTGCGTGTAAGTGCGTGTACGTGCGTGTAAGTGCATATAAGTACGTGTGAGTGCGTGTTAGTGTGTGTAAGTGCGTGTAAGTGCATGTAAGTGCATGTAAGTACGTAGAAGTGCGTGTAAGTGCATGTAAGTGTGTGTAAGTGCGTGTAAGTGCGTCAGGGTTGCTCTCAGGACAACAGACAACGCCACAACGTTGTTAACAACGACCATCGTTATAGTCAGCTCCTGTCACGACATTGTTAGTACAGTCAATATGGTGGTTTTAGTGGCAAAAGGGCAGGGCAAGTACCAACATGAAAATATGCCAAGTCCTTAATTTGCACATACATAACTTTCTGGCAATTGTTTGACACGTCTACATTTCAACACTACTGTATTACCACATTTGCACACTTCCTACCACTTGTGTAGTTATGCACTTGAGCATGGTGATGTACACCTCCAAGCATGATGTTATCACATCTCACTTCAGCATGAGGAGCATCAAAATACTTCTAAGTAGACAAAAGCTTTGGCCAACACGTGTACAAGACCCGCAGTCACACATAGCAAGGATGAACACATGAGATGGAAAAAGAAATATTTTTCACACTTTGCAAGTTTGAAGCACGTTGCTGACTACTTCCTGCCATGTGCACGCTTAGCAGGCTTGTCTGCTGCACTGCCATGCTTGGTGCCTGATGAACTGATGGGTGCCATGGCACCATCAACTACAGGAGGTGCTCTTGTAACAAGGGAAGTAGTGCCTGCTGCCACTGCACTACCAGTAGCAGCTTTACTGCTTGCAATTTGTACACTGGTAGATGCCACTGCACTGCCCTCTACTGCTGCTGGAGTTTGCATAGCTTCTGATGGGCTCCCTTCATCATCTTCCGGCGTCCCTGCATCTGCTGCTGCTGGATTCCCTGCATCTGCAGCTGCTTGATTCCTTAGATCTGCTGCTACCGGTGTTGCCTTTATTACCCTACTCTGGCTGTTGGTATCTTCCGGGTCCTTTGAGGCAGCTGTTGGTGTTTCCTCTTGCATGCGCACTCGCCGAGCATGTGGCAACATGGGGTTGTCCACCATGACACGAACATTTGCCATCACTTCAATGACATCATCATCAGCTTCCATTGCATCATCCTCTTCTCCCTCGTCCTCCCCTTCATCACTGATGCTGCCCTCATCATCCTCGGTATGCAGTAGCTGCACCTCTTCGCCCACCTCCACATTCTCACCATCATCCTCGCTCTCTTCCCCACCATTATCTTCACTTGCTGTGTCAGCTGCTGCCACAAGGCATGTTGCCGCTCGACCACCACTTTTGCCGTAGTGCTTCTAAAGACACACATTGCAGCGCTCCAGCAACTCTAACGTCCTCGCCAGGAGGCCGTTCCTACGAGCAGTGTGAATGAGCTCATGCGTGGAAAAAACACGCTCACACTCAGAGGAGGAGCAGGGTTTGGAAATCACCCGCAAAGCCACGTTACGCAGCACAGGCATGCAGTGCATGTGATTCATGTGCCACTCAACAGGTATCATGCTCCGGCTCTGCACCTTGGCAGTTGCTGCAACTGCCTTTGCGTTCTTTGATGCAGTCACACTCGGCACTGGGATGAGCATCACCTGCCCCCTCTGAAATGCATCAATCTCCTTCAGCAGGGTGTCATGCTTGTCTGTTGGCACCATTGCGTCTACAACAGCCTGCCATGCTTGCATGGTTGCAGAGTCCAGAGAGAGGTCATTGCCGAAGTGCTCAGGATGCAAGCGCCTAGCAGCAGCATAGAGCGAGCAGGCAATGTCCTCAGTCCAGCGTGCATTCAGCCTTGTCAGAGCAAACTGCACATGCACCTTGGCTACCTTGGCAGGCTTCCTCCCTTTCTTCACACTCAGTGCCCTCAGCTCCTCTGAACAGTCCAGCAAACATGTTTGTTGCACCTGAGGTGCAACAAACATCATGCAGTGGTCGCAAGACTTCTGCAATCTTTTTCACCTCTGCTACATTAAGGGCGTCCCAATCTCCTACACCATTCAACACTATCCTCTCTACAAAGGAGGAGGACGCTTCCCCACAAACGTTCACTCCACACTGGTGCCCTTTGTGGAAGAAGAAATTCGGAAAGCACTACTCACTATTGCAGCCCCCATCTTCCATCCACTCATTCGCAAACGCAGCAGCACCCTCAGTGAAATGTGGAGGGACCTACTTCATGCTTGCCGGTGCCCCATTCCTCCACCAGCTCACAAACCTCCGAGACTACAACACTGTCGAATAATAGCTTCGGCTCGCATTCGACTGGTTCGCGACTGCTATAAGGATAATTCTCAGGGACAACACTCAGGAACGGACCATACCGTGACCATATCCAAAAGGAAACGGACCTTACCAGAAGCGAGTCAGATTCAGGGAGGGTGTCAGAAAGATGTGCTCTCTGACTCTGCTTCTTGTCACAAGAAAGATCCAGATAAATCAAGAAAATGTCTGGATCACCCCTTGAAAGCGAGGACAAACGGTTAGACCAAGGGTTACCACTGGACCGTTACCGACCAAGATGACGAACATTCGTCCGCGTCCGGCTAGCGAAGAAGCCGTTGCTACTATTACCTTTTTGGTTGACTAGTACATACATAGGATGTTCATTCTCTCCAAAATCAACCTGAACAGTTCTACTCATCCTGTTCCCCTTTGGTTCCATGGCTTCGCCGCCGTGTCTTCGCTCTGCCTGCTCCTCGCATTCTTTGTCTTCGCTAGTCCCTCTCAACACTTCGCTCCGTCACTCTCGCTCCTTCGCTCAGCTCTCATACTCCGCCAACTATCACTCATCTCGTCAACATTCTTTCTCACATCAACTGTCTGCCTCAGCTATCTCGCCTCTCAACTTCTATCAGCTTCCGCGACTAACTCCTCGGACCGCCCTTGCCTGCGTCACTCCATTGACGTATGCTTGCGTGTTCTGACGCTTCTGCTTGCTTCTACCGCTAATGTTCCCATGCTTTCATTCTTCTGACGCGATGGTAGGCTCGGAACGCCTCCTCCCGTTCTTTATCTGCCTCTGCAGCACACCGCCCGACGTCACGCGTCACCTCTTGCCAGCTCTCCACGCGGCGGGGCTCGTCGTCGCAAGGAAGTCTCTGCAGCCACGGTTGCCAGAACTGCTCCACGGCTCCACCGGTCGGGTGATGCGACCATTGCATCACTCCCAGAACCGGCCGCGCGCCGAGCCGATGGGGTACATTACAGTAGCTGTAGATGGCATAGAAGGACACCGGGGAGTCTCGGGGACCGCGCCTGGAGCTGGGTGGTTGGTGCTCCCGTGGGAACTCAGGACCAGGTCATGATGGCTCTGTGATGTGCTCCTCGAGAAGTGGCCTTCCCATTCGGGGATGATTACACACCTTCACACACACACACACACACTCCCCGCCCTGACAAACTTTCCTATTCTAGCCTGTCACGAGACGGGACACAGGTCCCGCTCGACGGTCTGGTTTGACTGAGGGGCAGCGATCTATCAGTTAGGCCAACGGTTGCCAGGCAAGCCTCCCCCACTCGGGTCGAGCGAGGAGTCAGCAGTGTCGCTTGCCAGTGGTGAACACCTCCTTGTGAGTAAGGAGCAGAGGCACCCAGCGTTGGTCTTCAGCAGTGAGGTTCAGCGTCTTTGCAGCTCAAGATCGATAACATTTGCATGAGCAGCTGGGTCTCGTCAGCAGCCGTCCTCTTCTCGTCCTCCTCCTCTTATCTCCCCCCACACCGCTCTCCCAATATCCAATCCCGCTGGCTAGCCCCTTTCCGTGGCTCGCACATCAGAACGCCTTTGGATAACGCGCCTCAAATACGGCTCCTCTCCTTGAGGTTCGGGTGCGGGTTCGCTGCCATCAAGCCAGCATGAGTGGAGTAGATGGTCTGCATGAGATGGAATGCTCCGAGACGGCCCTGCGTTGTTATGTTTCACGGCGCGTCTCGAAGATGAGGAGGAAGAAGGAAGAGACCAAAGGTGCTGAGCCAAGAGAAACTGAAGAGTTGGTGCTGATGCCATTTGATGTGATTGGAGAAGGTAAGATGTTTGGATGGTGAGAGTAGTATGATGTTGGTTGCTGAGCGACTTGCGGGACTGGGGCGGAGTCCATGTTCAGAGGTGTTGTTAAATGGGTTGTGCTGCCAGATGGAGCAAATGTTCGAAGAAAGTTGGGATATTCCTGGAGATTGAGTGTTGAGAGAAGGAACTGTAGTGAGGAGTTTGGTGTTGGACTATTGCAAGAAGGAAGATTGACAGGGAGCCTATTGATGCTGGTCTCTGTTGGTTGTACTGTGTGAGGAGAACTTTGAGTGTGTTTCTCGTCGGGCAAGGTTGATGTAGGGGTGAGGAGGAGCGCCTCGATGCTGATGGGAGGAGTGGAAGTGATATATGAGGTGGGATTTGAAAGCGGATCGTTGTTCTCGGTGTGCTGAAATGTCTTCAGGAAGTGGTGATGTTCGTTGTGGTTGGGAGACGAGAGGAGAGTGTTGAATTCAGGATTCGTCTGACCAGGGACGAGAGGCTTGCGGCGCTGGCAAAGGTGTCGTGGTCTTCTCCTTTTGCTTTTGCTTCTAGGCAAAGTTGTTGTGAAGCTGTGTACTTGAGGTTCGGAGAAGCGGGAGGGGATGGTCGCATGGTTGGTACTGAGAGGAGAGTGTAGATTATTGGGAAGTTGAGGTGAAGGAGGTTACGATGGAGCTGTGTTAGGGCACGTGGTTGAGGATGTTTCTTGCAATGGCTTGGATGGGGGTTATCGTGGACGCATGACTTTGCGGAGGAGCTTGCCAGTGAGACAGCCCACAGCGGTACTGGCAAGAAGGACAAGCATCGTTCGTAGTTGTAAAAAGTGATTGCTCTTCACTGAAAGCTGGTGTAGTGAGGAAGTGACTGATGTCAGACTCCAATGAAAGGACGAATGGACTGCTGTTGTGATTGATGGTTGCGTCACTGCTTTTGCTGCAATTGGAGCACCATAACTTTCCCGTGCCCATACACGTTTAGGTGGTGGTGCTGGTTTGTCTGCTGCAGGCTGATGAAGAGAGGAGGAGCTGCGGCTGATTGCTGTAGGAGGTGCTGTTGGAGGAGAGGCGCTCCTTAGCGGAGAGGCGCTTCCGGCCATTGAGGATGACGTCAGCTACGGATGTTGTGTGATGAAGAGATGTACCTCCTGCAGTGGCTGCAGAGTTGTCCCCATACACACCTCTTGTGCCTCTGCAGGTGAGAGAGGAAGAATGCGATGGTTGTTTGGCTGATTTTGGGACAGGAAGTCACGGCGCGGCTCGACGCAGCGGTTCAGGCGTCAGAGGTGTGAAATACGGTGACGGAGGGTGCACGTTCTTTCTCTTTTCTCTGATACCATGTCAGTATTTTGTTGAGAGATGCAGAGACTTGAGGACAGCCAACTTTGATGTATGACTTGATGTATGATAGAGATAGCCCATTGGAATGATGCAGTAGGCCTGACAGGTCTGGAAAGAGCAGATCAATAAGGCGATGGCAACTGAGAGCCGATGGTACCTGCACCTATGCCTAGGGTACCTGCGCCTGTGCTTAGGGTACCTGTGCCTGTGCCTAGGGTACATGCACCTGTGCCTAGGGTACCTGCCCCTGTGCCTATGGTACCTGCGACTGCGCTTAGGGTACGTGCGCCTGTACCTAGGGTACCTGCGCCTGTGCCTAGGGTACCTGCACCTGTGCCTAGGGTACCTGTGCTTGTGCCTAGGGTACGCGTGCCTGTGCCCAGGTTACCTGCGCCTATGCCTAGGGTACCTGTGCCTGTACCTAGGGTACCTGCGCATGTGCCCAGTTTACCTGCGCATGTGCCTAGGGTATCTGCGCCTGTCCCTAGGGTACCTACGCCTGTGCCTACGGTACCTGCACATGTGCCTAGGGTACCTGTGCCTGTGCCTAGGGTACTTGCGCCTGTGCCTAGGGTACCTGCGCCTCTGCCTAGGGTACCTGCGCCTGTGCAAAGGGTACCTGTGCCTGGGCCTAGGGTACCTGCGCCTGCGCTTATGGTACCTGTGCCTGTGCCTAGGGTACCTACGTGTGTACTTAGGGTACCTGCGCCTGTGCCTAGGGTACTTGCGCCTGTGCTTGGGGTGCATGCGACAGTGCATGGGGTACCTGCGCCAGTGCATAGGGTACATGCACCTGTCCCTAAGGTACCTGCGCCTGTGCCTAGGGTACCTGCGCCTGTGCCTAGGGTACCCGCGCCTGTCCCTAGGGTACCAACACCTGTGCCTATGGTACCTGCGCCTGTGTCAGAAGATTTCTATGAGCATGTGAAGGAGCTTCTGGTGGTAGGAAGAAGACTGAGATGATGCAATTTAGTTTGATGGAGGCTTCTAGGAAGGTACAGGAAGATGACGGATGCATGACGTCATGGTAGAGACTTCGGAGGAACAACGGAGACTAGCAAGATGGACGGGCAGGTTGCACACGATGGAGGCGATCATGGATATGGACCGATGATGATGTACTGAGGCAATACTGCGAGTGTAGGCACGAGGAGCGGAAGCGACGAGTTGCTTATGCGCGGGCGCAGTCCACGTGGACGGGCGCTGAGAGGCGGCTCGCAATGCATGTAAGTGCCTCAGCCTTGCAGCGGGCAACGTCAAAGGTAAACTGGAAGGGGCAGCAATTGGATATAAGTGGGAGTGCCTCAGCCTTGCGACGGGCAACGGCAGACGGAGAATGCAAGGGGAGCGCCATAGCACGTAGGCGGGCAGCAGCTATGCAGTGGACGCGACGACATATGGAGGAGCGGAAATGACAAGCTGGGGTGCCTCAGCCTTGTAGCTGGCAACGGCAAAAGGGAAGAATGACTGATTGATTGATAGGCAACTAGTACATTGAGCTACCTAGGCATAAGTAGTGGTGTCTAATATCCTACGAGTAGAGTTCTTGGTCCTATGGTGGACGGAACGCGTGGAACCGTCGGAGTCGCCCTGTGGTGGTGACCGTTGCTGGTGCTCCTGTACCGGGAGAGAAACAGGAAAGCTGTGACGTGGGGCGGTTCGAAGCTTGTGGGTTGCGCCGCTCATGCGAGTCGCTGCAGGATGGCGAGCCGCTTTCTCATACATGTTCATTGTAGGTGAGGCCTGCGAGAAGGAGGTCGTGCAGTCTCATTGTCGTTACGTGTGTACCGCGCCGCGATGTTGGTGGAGGCTTATTGGTCGGCGTGGTTGGCCAATTGCCGTTAAGGCGACCGTTGGTCGGTCGTCTTGCTGAGCGGGACTCCTCGGTGATGAACTCGAGGGGGTTATTTTTCTGGATTTTCCTGAAGTGCCCCGTCTCGGTGTCCGAGGTGGTTAGCATGGCTTTTTCTTGGCATACCCGATAGAACCCTTGGTCGTGTGACATTATTGCGTATTTCTGACAGCTCCCCGTAATGTCACAATACGTGAAGCTGGACAGATCCTCGGATAAGCAGCTAGAGGCCAGGTTGTTATTGTTGCCGTAGAAACCGGTCATGAAGATTCTGATCTCTTCTTTCGAGAAGAGGGATCCAAGGCCAAAGAGAGGAACATCCGTGGATGGTAGAAAGAGTTGAGAGTGTTGTGGGGGAGTTGGGGCTGCATTCAGTGCTGTTTGGGGTGACTGAGATTGAGGTTGTGGGATTGTGATTTCGGAGTTGAGGACTTCGACCGTGGCTGGGGCTGGGCGCTTTTGTCGATGAGTTGGGAGAGACGGAGCAGGCGTTGGTTGGTGTGGCCCTGAGGAATGGCCATGCGCCTTGGCCAGAAGCCACCGGCGTCTTCTTTGAGACCAAGATCTTGAGCGGTAAGAGGTGGAACGGTTGTTGTGAAAAACAGGTGATGAATGACACTGGGCTGTTGCTGCCTTGGATGGTGGTGGTCCGGAGGTGTTGAGGACATTGTAGGAGGAGGAAGGGATGTTGTTGCTTCGAGGGCCTGTGGTAGTCGGGAGAACCGGAGAAGACGGTTGCTTGTTGTCGTCTTCAAGTGTTGAAAAATTGTTTGAGATTATAGACGTTGCTGCCTCATAGGGCAAGAAGGTAAGAAGGTGGTAGTAGATATTGGTTGTTGACTGGAGAGGCTTGTTATTGTGAGATGCTGCTGGCTGTGAAATGACAGTTGAGGCTGCTGAGTGTGAGGCCGCAGTGATGAACTGAGAGTGTTGCTGGTGTTGCCGCTGGAAATGGGTCCAAACTGCTGCTGAAACGCAGCGAAGGACAAGAGGGAACATCGGTGAATAGAAGGACCGGGGTCTGCTGGCATGTGTTGAGTCTGCTGTTACGGAGGCAACAGGGAGCAGTTACTGTTTGTGAGAGAAATGCTGGGCCATGTTGCTTGTTGGTGTGGGTTGCTTTTGCTGCTGAGATGGAGGACGTGTTTCTTGGTGGCGGGTGGTTGCTGCTATTCACGACTGTTGCTGCTGCTTGTGTTACTGCTTCTGCTGTGATGTGAGTCTAGTACCATCACTTGGCTGTGTCCATACACAGGGAGGTGATGATCCTGGTTCATCTGGTGCATGGTGAATGAGGAGAGGAGATGGTGGCTGCTACTGGATGTTATAAAATATGCGGAAGTGCACTTTGGCGGAGTAGGTCGGCTTGACGAAGGATTTGGTGGATGGATGGATGGAGTTTTCTTTCACTGAGAGCAGAGTTGATAATGGAATGAGTGGAGTGAGGTTGTGATGTCTGCGGTGAGGAAGAGGGCGTTTGGACTGCTGCTGCTCCTGCTGCTTCTGCTGCTACTGTTGGAGATGCTGTTGCTGGCGGGTCGGTATGGCAAGTCAGGCGGCGGGAAGAAGCGATGCTGCTAGTGCAATGTCTTTAGGTATTGTGTCCATACACAACATCATCCATATTGTAGTAGAGCGAGTGACGGCGACTCAGTTGGCTTGGAGGGACGGCGAGGCGCGGTGTGGCGTTTCAGGCGTCAGAGTTACGGAGGAGAGTGGAGGCAGATGCAGGTTCTTTCCCTGCGTTCTGATACCATGTCAGGAAAATGGAGGAGCTGCCGGTGGTAGGAAGAAGACTGAGATGATGCAATTTAGTTAGATGGAGGCTTATAGGAAGGTGGAGGAAGATGACGGATGCATGACGTCATGGTAGAGACTTCAGAGGAACAACGGAGACTGGAAAGATGGACAGGCAGGTTGCACACGATGGAGGCGATAATAGATATGGGCCAATGATGATATACTGAGGCTATACTGCGAGTGTAGGCACGAGGAGCGGAAGCAACGAGTTGCTTGTGCGTGGGCGTAGTCCATGTGGACGGGCACTGAGAGGCGGCTGGCAATGCATGTAAGTGCCTCAGCCTTGTGGCGGGCAACGTCAAAGGTAAACTGGAAGGAGCAGCAATTGGATGTAAGTAGGAGTGCCTCAGCCTTGCGGTGGGCAACGGCAGATGGATAATGCAAGGGGAGCGCCACAGCACGTAGGCGGGCAGCAGCTATGCAGTGGACGCGACGACGGATGGAGGAGCGGCAATGACAAGCTGGGGTGCCTCAGCCTTGCGGCGGGCAATGGCAAAAGGGATGAATGACTGATTGATTGATAGGCAACTAGTACATTGAGCTACCTAGGCATAAGTAGTGATGTCTAATATCCTAAGAGTATAGTTACTTGTCCTATGGTGGACGGAACGTGTGGAACCGTCGGAGTCGCCCTGCGGTGGTGACCGCTGCTGGTGCTCCTGCACCTGGAGAGAATCAGGAAAGCTGCGACGTGGGGCGGTTTGAAGCTTGTGGGTTGCGCCGCTCATGCGAGTCGCTGCAGGATGGCGAGCCGCTTTCTCGGACATGTTCTTCGTTGTAGGTGAGGCCTGCGAGAAGGAGGTCGTGCAGTCTCATTGTCGTTACGTGTGTACCGCGCTGCGATGTTGGTGGAGGCTTATTGGTCGTCAGGGTTGGCCGGTTGCCGTTAAGGCGACCGTTGGTCGGTTGTCTTGCTGAGCATGACTCCTCGGTGCTGAACTCGACGGGGTTATTTTTCTGTATTTTCCCAAAGTGCCCCGTCTCGGTGTCCGAGGTGGTCAGCATGGCTTTTTCTTGGCATACCCGATAGAACCCTTGGTCTTGTGACATTATTGCGTATTTCTGACAGCAAACAGCGCGACTTCAGTATGTGATATTGTCAATGCACGGATCTTGTTGATGCGTGTTCATTGAGATTCGTGTGGTTCTTTTCTTGTGGGTGCTCGGATGTGTTCTGATATTCTCGCTGGTTTCTCTTCTTTATTTCCGACACGTGTAAGTGTGTGTAAGTGCGTGTAAGTGCGTGTAAGTGCGTGTAAGTGTGTATAAGTAGGTGTAAGTGCATGTAACTGCGTGTAAGTGCGTGTAAGTGTGTGTAAGTACGTGCAAGTGTGTGCGAGTGCATGTAGGTGCGTGTAAGTGCGTGTAAGTGCGTGTAAGTGCGTGAAAGTGTGGGTGAGTACGTGTAAGTGCGTGTAAGTGCGTGTTACTGCGTGTAACTTCGTGAAAGTGGATATAAATACGTGTAAATGTGTGTAAGTTCGTGTAAGTGCGTATAAGTATGTGAAAGTACGTGTAAGTACGTGTAAGTACGTGGAAGTACATATAAATGCACGTAAGTGCTTGTAAGTGTGTGTAAGTACGTGTAAGTGTGTGTAAGTGCGTGTAAATTCGTGTAAGTATGTGTAAGTGTGTGTAAGTACAATGAACTCTGTGTAAGTGCGTGTAAGTACGTGTAAGTGCGTGTAAGAGTGTGTAAGTGCGTGCAAGTGTGTGCAAGTACGTGTAAGTGTGTGTATGTATGTGTACATGCGTGTAAGTGTATGTAAGTGTGTGTAAGTGTGTGTAAGTGCGTATAAATGCGTGTAAGTGCGTGTAAGTACGTGTAAGTGCATGTAAGTGCGTATAAGTACGTGTAATTGCGTGTAAGTGCGTGTAAGTGCGTGTAAGTACGTGTAAGTGCGTGAAAGTGCGTGTAAGTACGTGTAAGTGTTTGTAAGTGTGTGTAAGTATGTGTAAGTGTGTGTAAATGCGTGTAGATTTGTGGAAGTGCGTGTAAGTGTGTGTAAGTGCAATTAACTGTGTGTAAGTACGCGTACGTGCGTATAAGTGTGTGTAAGTGCGTATAAGTGTGTATAAGTGTATGCAAGTATGTGTAAGTGCGTATGAGTACATGTAAGTGCGTGTAAGTGCATGTAAGTGCGTGTAAGTGCGTGTAAGTGCATGTAAGTGCGTGTAAGTATGTACAAGTGCGTGTAAGTGCATGTAAGTGCATGTAAGTGCGTATAAGTAAGTGTAAGTGTAGGTAAGTGCGTGTAAGTGCGTGTAAGTCCGTGTCAGTGCGTGTAAGTATGTGCAAGTGCGTGTACTTGCGTATAAGTGGATGTAAGTTCATGTAAGTTCTTGTGGTGCGTGTAAGTACGTGTAAGTATGTGTAAGTGCGTATAAGTGCGTGTAAGTGCACGTACGTGCGTGTAAGTGCATGTAAGTGCATGTAAGTGTGTGTAAGTGCATGTAAGTGCGTGTAAGTGTGTGTAAGTGCGTGTAAGTGCGTGTAAGTATGTGTAAGTGTCTACAAGTGTATGCAAGTGTGTGTAAGTACGTGGAAGTGCGTATCAGTGCGTGTATGTGCGTGCAAGTACATGGAAGTGCGTAGAACACTATGCAAGTACGTGTAAGTGCGTGTAAGTGCGTGTAACTGCATGTTAGTGCGTGTAAGTACACGTAAGTACATGTATGTATGTGTAAGTACATGAAAGTACATGTAAGTGTGTGTAAGTGCATGTAAGTGTATGTAAGTGCATGTAAGTGCGTGTAAGTGCGGGTAAGTGCGTGTAAGTGCGTGTAAGTGCGTATAAGTGCATGTAATTGCCTATAAGTGTGTGTAAGTACATGTAAGTGCATCTAAGTGTGTGTAACGGCGTGTAAGTGTATGTAAGTGTGTGTAAGTACATATAAGTTCATATACATGTGTGTAAGTACGTGTAAGTACGTGTAAGTGCTTGTAAGTGCGTGTAAGTGCATGTAAGTGCGTTTAAGTACGTATCACTGTGTATAAGTACGTTTAACTACGTGTAAGTGTGTGTAAGTGCATGTAAGTGTGTGTAAGTACGTGTAAGTGCGTGTACGTGTGTGTAAGTGCATGTAAGTGCGTGTAAGTGCATGTAATTACGTGTAAGTGTTTGTAAGTGCGTGTAAGTATGTCTAAGTGCATGTAAGTGTGTGTAAGTTTGTTTAAGTGCATGTAAGTACGTGTAAGTGCATGTAAGTGCGTATAAATACGTGTAAGTGTGTGTAAGTATGTGCAAGTGCGTGTAAGTACGTGTAAGTGCATGTAAGTATGTGTAAGTGCGTGCAAGTGTGTGTAAGTGTGTGTAAGTGCGTGTAAGTGCGTGTAAGTGCATGTAAGTACGTGTAAGTGTATGTAAGTGTTTGTAAGTGCGTGTAAGTATGTGTAAGTGCATGTAAACGCGTGTAAGTTTGTGTAAGTACGTGTAAGTGCGTGTAAGTACAACTAACTGCGTGTAAGTGCGTGTAAGTGTGTGTAAGTACGTGTAAGTGCATGTAAGTACGTGTAAGTGTATGTAAGTGTTTGTAAGTGCGTGTAGGTACATGTAAGTACGTGTAAGTATGTGTAAGAGTGTGTAAGTGCAATTAACTGCGTGTAAGTACGTGTAAGTGCGTGTAAGTGCATGTAAGTGCGTGTAAGAGCGTGTAAGTGCGTGTAAGTGTGTGCAAGTGCATGTAAGTCCGTGTAAGTGCGTGTAAGTGTGTGTTATGGTGTGTAAGTGCGTATAAGTGCATGTAAGTGTGTGTAAGTACATGTAAGTGCGTGTAATTGCCTATAAGTGCGTGTAAGTGTGTATAAGTGTGTGTAAGTCTGTGTAAGTATGTGTAAGTGTTTGTAAGTGTGTGTAAGTACGTGTAAGTGCGTGTAAGTGCGTGTACATTTGTGTAAGTGTGTGTAAGTGCGGGTAAGTGCAATTAACTGCGTGTAAGTGCAAGTAAGTGCGTATAAGTGCGTGTAAGTACATATACGTTTGTGCAAGTACGTATAAGTGTGTGTAAGTACGTGTAGGTGGGTGTAAGTGTGTGTAAGTGAGTGTAAGTGTGTGTAAGTTCGTGTAAGTATGTGTAAGTGCGTGTAAGTATAATTAACTGCGTGTAAGTGCGTGTTAGTACGTGTAAGTGCATGTAAGTGCGTGTAAGTGCATGTGAGTGCGTGTAAGTGCGTATAAGTGCATATGTGTAAGTGCGTGTAAGAGCGTGTAAGTGCGTGTAAGTGTGTGCAAGTGCGTGTAAGTACGTGTAAGTGCGTGTAAGTAAGTGTAAGTGCGTGTAAGTGCGTGTAAGTGCGTATAAGTGCGTGTAAGTGCGCGTAAGTACGTATAAGTGCGTGTAAGTGCATGTAAGTGTGTGTAAGTGCGTGTAAGTACATGTTAGTACGTGTAAGTGCGTGTACGTGCATGTAAGTGCGTGTAAGTACGTGTAAGTATGTGTAAGTGTGTGTAACTGCGTGTAAGTAGGTGTAAGTGCATGTAAGTTATTTTAAGTGTGTGTAAGTGCATGTAAGTGCGTGTAAGTGCACGTAAGTGTGTGTAAGTGCATGTGAGTGCATGTAAGTGCGTGTAAGTGCATGTAAGTGCGTGTAAGTGCGTATAAGTGCGTGTAAGTGCGTGTAAGTATGTGTAAGTGTATACAAGTGCGTGAAAGTGCGTGTAAGTACGTGGAGTGTGTGTAAGTGCGTGTAAGTACGTGAAAGTACATGTAAGTGCGTATAAGTGTATCTTAGTGCATGTAAGTATGTGTAAGTACGTGTAAGTGCGTCTAAGTATGTGTAAGTGCGTGTAACCGTGTGTAATTGTGTGTAATTACATGTAAGTTCTTGTAAGTGCGTGTAAGTACGTGTAAGTACGTGTACGTGCGTGTAAGTATGCGTAAGCGCGTATAAGTGCATGTAAGTGCGTGTAAGTACGTGTAAGTGTATGTAAGTGTGTATAAGTGTGTGTAAGTTTGTGTAAGTGTGTGTAAGTATGTGTAAGTGCGAATAAGTACGTGCAAGTGCATGTAAGTGTGTGGAAGTGCGTGTAAGTATGTGTAAGTGTATGTCAGTGCGTGTAAGTGTGTGTAAGTGCGTGTAAGTACACGTAAGTGCGTGTATGTGCGTGTAAGTGCGTGAAAGTGCATGTAAATGTGTGTAAGTACATGTAAGTGTGTGTGTATGTGTGTGTAAGTGCGTGTAAGTGCGTGTAAGTGTGTATAACTGCGTGTAAGTGCGTGTAAGTACGGGTAAGTATGTGTAAGTGGGTGTAAGTACGTGTAAGTGCATGTAAGTGTGTGTAATTGCGTGTAAGTGTGTGTAAGTGCGTGTAAGTACACGGAAGTGCGTGTAAGTGCGTGTAAGTGCTTGTAAGTGTGTGTAAGTGCATGTAAGTGCGTGTAATTGTGTGTCAGTGCCTATAAGTGCATATAAGTACGTGTAAGTGTGTGTTAATGTGTGTATCTGCGTCTAAGTGCGTGTAAGTGCGGGAAAGTACGTGTAATTGCGTGTAAGTGCGTATAAGTGTGTGTAAGTGCGTGTAATTGCGTGTAAGTACGTGTATGTGCGTGTAAGTACATGTAAGTGTGTGTGAGTATGTGTAAGTACGTGTAAGTGTGTGTAAGTACGTGTAAGTGCGTATAAGTGTGTGTAAGTGCCTGTAAGTGTGTGTAAGTGCGTGTAACTGCGTGTAAGTGCGTGTAAGTGTGTGTAAGTATGTGTAAGTGTGTGTAAGTAAGTATAAGTGCGTGTAAGTGCTTGTAAGTGCGTGTAAGTGCGTGTAAGTACGTGTAACTATGTGTAAGTAGGTGTAATTGTGTGTAAGTGTGTGTAAGTGGGTGTAAGTACGTATACGTGCATGTAAGTACGTGTAAGTGCGTGTAAGTGCATGTTCGTGCGTGCAAGTGCATGTCATTGCGTGTAAGTGTTTGTAAGTGCATGTAAGTACGTGTAAGAATGTGTAAGTGCGTGTAGAATCGTGTAAGTGTGTTTAAGGTCCTGTAAGTACAATTAACTGCATATAAGTGTGTGTAAGTGTGTGCAAGTGCGTGTATGTGCGTGTAAGTATGTGCAAGTGCATGTAAGTGCGGGTAAGTATGTGTAAGTGTGTGTGAGTGCATGTAAGTGTGTGTACGTGCGTGTAAGTGCGTGTAAGTGTGTGGAAGTGCGTGTAAGTGTGTGTAAGTGCGTATAAGTGCGTGTAAGTTGTTGTAAGTGCTTGTAAGTGCGTATAATTGCGTGTAAGTGCATATAAGTGTGTGTAAGTGTGTGTAAGTGTGTGTAAGTACGTGCAAGTACGCGTAAGTACGTGTTAGTGCGTGTAAGTGCATGTAAGTTTTTGTAATTTCTTGTAAGTGATTGTAATTGCGTGTAAGTGCGTATAAGTGTGTGTAAGTGGGTGTAAGTGCGTGTAAGTGCGTGCAAGTGCTTGTAAGTGCGTGTAAGTACATGTAAGTTCGTGTAAGTACGTGTAAGTTCGTGTAATTACGTGTAAGTGTCTGTAAGTACAATTAAGTGCGTATAAGTACGTGTAAATGCGTATAAGTGCATGTAAGAGCGTGTAAGTGCGTGTAATTGTGTGCAAGTGCGTGAAAGTGCATGTAAGTGGGTGTATGTGCATGTAAGTGCATATAAGTGCGCGCAAGTACATGTAAGTGCATGTAAGTACGTGTAAGTACGTGTATGTGCATGTAAGTGCGTGTAATTATGTGTAAGTACGTGTAAGTGCGTGTAAGTGCATGTAAGTGCATGTAAGTTCATGTAAGTATGTGTAAGTGTTTGTAAGTGCGTGTAAGTACGTGTAAGTATTTGTAAGTGCTTGTAAGCTCGTGGAAGTGCATGTAAGTGCGTGTAAGTGCAAATAACTGCGTGTAAGTACGTGTAAGTGCGTATAAGTGCATGTAAATGCGTGTAAGTGCGTATAAGTGTGTACAAGTACGTGTAAGTGCGTGTAAGTGTGTGTAAGTGCGTATAAGTGCATGCAAGTGTGTGTACGTACATGTAAGTACGTGTAAGTGCGTGTAAGTGCGTGCAAGTGCGTGTAAGTGTGTGTACGTGTATGTAAGTGTGTGTAAGTGCGTATAAGTACGTGTAAGTGCGTGTACGTGCGTGTAAGTGCGTGTAAGTGCGTGTAGGTGTGTGTAAGTGCGTGTAAGTACGGGTAAGTGCGTGTAAGTGGGTGTAATTGCGTGTAAGTGGGTGTAAGTGCCTAAGTGTGTGTAAGTGCGTGTAAGTATGTGTAAGTGCATATAACTGCGTGTAAGTGCGTATAAGTGCATATCAGTGTGTGTAAGTGCGTGAAAGTGTGTGTAAGTGTATGTGTGTGTAAGTATATGTAAGTGCGTATAACTGCATGTTAGTGGGTGTAAGTGCATGTAAGTTCTTGTAAGTGCGTGTAAGTGCGTGTAAGTGTGTGTAAGAGCGTGTAAGTGTGTGGAAGTACGTGTAAGTGCATGTGAGTACGTATAAGTGCGTGTAAGTGCATATAAGTGCGTGTAAGTGCGTGTAAGTACGTGTAAGTACGTGTAAATATGTGTAAGTGCGTACAAGTACGTGCAAGTGCGTGTAAGTGCGTGGAAGTATGTGTAAGTACGTGTACGTGCGTGTAAGTGCGTGGAACACTATGTAAGTACGTTGAAGTGCGTGTATGTGCGTGTAAGTGCGTGTAAGTGCGTGTAAGTACGTGTAACTACATGTAACTGCGTGTAACTGTGTGTAAGTACGTATAAGTGCGTGTAAGTACATGTAAGTGCGTTTAAGTGCGTGTAAGTGCTTGTAAGTGCGTGATATTGCGTGTAAGTACGTGAAAGTGCGTATAAGTGCGTGTAAGTGCGTATAAGTGCGTGTAAGTGCGTGTAAGTACGTATAAGTACGAGTAAGTGCGAGTAAGTGCGTGTAATTGCGTGTAAGTGCATGTTTGTGTGTATAAGTGTGTGTATGTGCGTGTAAGTGCGTATAAGTATGTGTAAGTATGTGTAAGTGTGTATAACTGCATGTAAGTACATGTAAGTGTGTGTAAGTGCATGTAAGTGTGTGTAAGTGTGTGTAAGTGCATATAAGTGCGTGTAAGTGCATGTAAGTGCGTATAAGTACGTGTAAGTATGTGTAAGTACGTGTAACTACGTGTAACTGCGTGTAACTGCGTGTAAGTACGTGTAGGTGCGTATATGTGCGTGTAAGTGTGTGTAAGTGTGTGTAAGTTTATGTAACTGTGTGTAAGTACGTGTAAGTGTGTGTAAGTATGTGTAAGTATGTATAAGTGTATGTAAGTATGTGTAAGTGTGTGTAAGTACGTGTAAGTAAGTATAAGTGCATGTAAGTGCGTGTAAGTGCGTGTAAGTGTGTGTAAATGCGTGTAAGTGCATATAAGTGTGTATAAGTATGTGTAACTGCATGTAAGTGCGCGTAATTGCGTGTAAGTACGTGTAAGTGCGTGTAAGTACGTGTAAGTGCATGTAAGTGCGTGTAAGTGCGTATAAGTACCTGTAAGTGGGTATAAGTGCGTGTAAGTGCGTGTAAGTGCGTGTAAGTGCATGTAAGTGCGTGTAAGTGCATGTAAGTGCGTGTATGTGCACGTAACTGCGTGTAAGTGCATGTAAGTGCGTGTAAGTACGTGTAAGTGTGTGTACATGCATGTAAGCGCTTGTAAGTGTGTGTAAGTACATGTAAGTGCGTGTAAGTGGGTGTAACTACGTGTAAGTGTGTATAACTGTGTGTAAGTGTGTGTAAGTGCATGTAAGTTCTTGTAAGTGCGTGTAAGTGTGTGTAAGTACGTGTAAGTGCGTGTAAGTACGTGTAAGTACGTGGATGTGCATGCAAGTGTTTGTAAGTGTGTGTAAGTACGTGTGAGTGTGTGTAAGTACGTGTGAATTCGTGAAAGTGCGTGTAAGTGTGTGTAAGTACAATTAACTGTGTGTAAGTGCGTGTAAGTGTGTGTAAATGCGTATAAGTGCGTGTAAGTATGTGCACATGCGTGTAAGTGCGTGTAACTGCGTGTAAGTGCACGTACGTGCACGTAAGTATGTGTAAGTGCGTGTAAGTGCGTGCAAGTGCGTGTTAGCACGTGTAAGTGTGTATAAGTGCGTGTAAGTGTGTGTAAGTACGTGTAAGTACGTGTCAGTGGGTGTAAGTGCATGTAAGTACGTGTAACTGCGTGTAAGTGCGTATAAGTCTGTGTAAGTACGTGTAAGTGTGTGCAAGTACGTGTAAATGCGTGTAAGTGCGTGTAAGTGTGTGTAAGTGCGTATAAGTATGTGTAAGTGTGTGTAAGTATGTGTAAGTGCTTGTAAGTGCGTTTTAGTGCGTACAAGTGTTTGTAAGTGCGTGTAACTGCGTATAAGTACGTGTAACTGCGTGTACCTTTGTGTAACTGCGTGTAAGTGCGTGTAAGTGCGTATAAGTGCGTATAAATACATGTAACTATGTGTAAGTGTGTGTAAGTGTGTGTAATTGCGTGTAAGTGCATATAAGTGCTTGTAAGTACGTGCAAGTATGTGTAAGTGCGTGTAAGTACGTGTAAGTGCCTGTAACTGTGTGTAAGTCCATGTAAGTGCGTGTAAGTGCATGTAAGTATGTGTAACTGCATGTAAGTGCGTGTAACTGCGTGTAAGTGTGTGTAAGTGCGTGGAAGTGTGTATAAGTGCGTGTAAGTACGTGTAAGTTCGTGTAAGTACGTATAAGTACGTGTAAGTGCAATTAACTGCGTGTAAGTGCGTGTAAGTGCGTGTAAGAGCATGTAAGTATGTGTAAGTGTGTGCAAGTGCGTGTAAGTGCGTGTAAGTGTATATAAGTGTGTGTAAGTGCATGTAAGTACGTGTAAGTGCGTGTAAGTGCGCGTAAGTGCGTGTAAGTGCATGTAAGTGCGTGTAAGTACGTGTAAGTGAGTGTAAGTGTGGGTAAGTGCGTGTAAGTGCGTGTAAGTGCATGTAAGTGTGTGTAAGTGCATGTAAGTGCATGTATGTACGTGTAAGTACATGTAAGTGTGTGTAACTTCCTGTAAGTGTGTGTAAGTGTGTGTACATGTGTGTAAGTGCATGTAAGTGCGTGTAAGTATGTGTACATGTGTATAAGTGCGTGTAAGTGTGTGTAAGTACGTGTAAGTGTGTATAGGTACGTGTAAGTCTATGTAAGTGCGCGTAAGTGCAAATAAGTGCGTGTAAGTGCGTGTAAGTGTGTGTAAGTGTGTCTAAGTACGTGTAAGTGCAAGTAAGTACGTGTAAGTAAGTATAAGTGGGTGTAAGTGTGTGTAAGTGCATGTAAATGTGTGTAAGTGCATGTAAGTACGTGTAAGCACGTGTAAGTGCGTGGTACTGCGTGTAAGTGCGTGTAAGTGCATGTAAGTGCGTGTAAGTGCGAGTAAGTGCGTATAAGTGTATGTAAGTAAGTGTAAGTACGTGTAAGTTCATGTAAGTACGTGTAAGTGCATGTAAGTACGTGTAAGTGTGTGTAAGTGAGTGTAAGTATGTGTAAGTGCGTGTAAGTACGTGTAAGTTTGTGTAAGTGCATGTAAGTGCGTATAAGTGCATGTAAGTGCATGCAAGTACGTGTAAGTGCGAGTAAGTGCGTATAAGTGTATGTAAGTGCGTGTAAGTACGTGTAAGTTCGTGTAAGTACGTGTCAGTGCATGTAAGTACGTGTAAGTGTGTATAAGTGCGTGTAAGTACGTGTAAGTGCGTGTAAGTACGTGTAAGTTCGTGTAAGTGCATGTAAGTGCTTATAAGTGTATGAAGTGCATGCAAGTACGTGTAAGTGCGTGTAAGTGCGTGTAAGTGTGTGTAACTGCGTGTAAGTGCGTGTAAGTACGGGTAAGAGCGTGTAAGTGTGTGTAAGTACATGTAAGTACGTGTAAGTGTGTGTAAGTACGTGTAAGTGCGTGTAACTGTGTGTAAGTGTGTGTAAGTGCTTGTAAGTGTGTGTAAGTATGAGCAAGTGCATGTAAGTACGTGTAAATGCATGTAACTGTGTGTAAGTATGTGTAAGTGTGTGTAAGTGTATATAAGTGCGTGTAAGTACGTGTAAGTCCGTGTAAGTGCTTGTTAGTGCGTGTAAGTGCGTGTAAGTGCGTGTAAGCACGTGTAACTGCGTGTAAGTGTGTGTAATTGCGTGTATGTGTGTATAAGTGCGTGTAAGTGCGTATAACTGCGTGTAAGTGCATGTAAGTACGTGTAAGTGCGTGTAAGTGTGTGGAAGTATGTGTAAGTATTTGTATGTGCGTACAAGTTCGTGTAAGTGCGTGTAAGTACGTGTAAGTGCAATTAGCTGCGTGTAAGTGCTTGTAAGTACGTGTAAGTGCGTGTAAGTACGTGTAAGTGTGTGCAAGTACGTGTAAGTATGTGTAAGTGCGTGTAAGTGCGTGGAAGTGTGTGTAGGTGTGTGTAAGTGCGTGTAAGTATGTGTAAGTGCGTGTAAGTGCGTGTAAGTATGTGTAAGTGCGTGTAAGTACGTGTAAGTGCGTGTAAGTACGTGTAAGTGCGTGTAAGTGCGTGTAACTACGTGTAAGTGCGTGTAAGTGCATAGAAGTGCGTGTAAGTGTGTAAGTGCATGTAAGTGCATTTAAGTGTGTATAACTGCGTGTAAGTGTGTATAAGTGCGTGTACGTATGTGTAATTGCGTGTAAGTGCTTGTAAGTACGTGTAAGTGCGTGTAAGTACCTGTAAGTGTGTGTAAGTGCATTTAAGTGCGTGTAAGTGCGTGTAAGTATGTATAAGTGCGTGCAAATGCCTTTAAAGTGCGTGTAAGTGCTTGTAAGTGCATGTAAGTGCGTGTAAGTGCATGTAAGTGTGTTTAAGTACGTGTAAGTGTGTGTAAGTGCGTGTAAATGCGTGTAAGTGCGTGTAAGTATGTGTAAGTGCGTGTAAGTGTATGTAAGTACGTATAAGTGCGTGTAAGTACGTGTAAGTACGTGTAAGTACGTGTAAGTACGTGCAAGTGTGTGTAAGTGTGTGTAAGTGCGTGTAAGTGCGTGTAGGTGCGTGTAAGTGCCTGTAACTGCGTGTAAGTTCAAGTCTATGTATGTATGTGTGTGTAAGTGCATGTAAGTGCGTGTAAGTGCATGTAAGCATGTGTAACTGCGTGTAAGTGAGTGTAAGTGTGTGTAAGTGCGTATAACTGTGTATAAGTGCGTGTAAGTGTGTATAAGTACGTGTAACCGCGTGTAAGTGTGTGCAATTGTGTGTAAGTACGTGTAAGTGCGTGTAAGTGCGTGTTAGTATGTGTAAGGGTGTATAAGTATGAGTAAGTGTATGTAAGTGTGTGGAAGTGCGTGTAAGTACGAATACGTGTGTGTAAGTGCGTGTAAGGGTGTGTAAGTGCCTGTAAGTGCATATAAATGTGTCTAAGTGCGTGTAAATACGTGTAACTACGTGTAAGTCCATGTATCTACGTGTAAGTGTACGTACGTGCACGTAAGTGCGTGTAAATGTGTGTAAGTGCGTGTAAGTGCGTGTAAGTGTGTGTAAGTGCGTGCAAGTGCGTGTAAGTACGTGTAAGTACATGTCAGTGTGTGTAAGTGCATGTAAGTATGTGTAACTGCGTGTAAGTGCGTGTAAGTGTGTATAAGTGCGTGTAAGTGCGTGCAAGTGCATGTAACTGTGTGTAAGTGCGTGTAAGTGCGTGTAAGTATGTATAAGTACGTGTAAGTGTGTGTAAGTGTATGTAAGTGCTTCTAAGTATGTGTAAGTGCGTGCAAGTGTGTCTAAGTGCGTGTAACTGCGTGTAACTGTGTGTAACTACGTGTAATTGCGTGTAAGTGCGTGTAAGTACGTGTCAGTACGTATAAGTGCGTATAAGTACATGTAACTACGTGTAAGTGCGTGTAAGTGGGTGTAAGTGTGTCTAAGTGTGTGTAAGTGCTTATAAGTGCGTGTAAGTATGTGTAAGTGCGTGTAACTGGGTGTAAGTGCATGTAAGTACGTGTAAGTGCTTGAAAGTACGTGCAAGTGCGTGTAACTGCGTGTAAGTGCATGTAAGTGTGTGTAAGTGTGTATAAGTGTGTGTAAGTGCGTGTAAGTGTGTATAAGTGCTTGTATGTGCGTATAAGTGCGTGTAGGTGTGTGTAAGTACGTGTAACTACGTGTAAGTACGTGTAACTGCATGTAAGTGTGTGTAAGTGTGTGTAAGTGCGTGTAAGTACGTGTAAGTGCGTATAAGTTCGTGTAAGTACGTGTAAGTGTATGTAAGTGCAATTAACTGCGTGTAAGTGTGTGTAAGTGCGTGTAAGTGTGTGTAAGAGAGTGTAAGTACGTGTAAGTGTGTGCAAGTTTGTGTAAGTGCGTATAAGTGCATGTAAGTATGTGTACGTGCATGGAAGTGTGTATAAGTGTGTGTAAGAGCATGTAAGTGCGTTTAAGTGCATGTAAGCATGTATAAGTATGTATAAGTGCGTGTATGTGCATGTAAGTGTGTGAGAGTGCGTGTAAGTGCGTGTAAGTGTGTGTAAGTGCATGTAAGTGCATGTAAGTACGTGTAAGTGCGTGTAACTGCGTGTAAGTGCATGTAGGTGCATGTAAATGTGTGTAAGTGTGTGTAAGTACGTGTAAGTACGTGTACGTGTGTGTTAGTGTGTGTAAGTGTGTGTAAGTACGTGTAAGCATGTATAGGTGCGTGTAAGTCCGTGTAAGTACGCGTAAGTGCGTGTAAGTGCGTGTAAGTGTGTGTAAGTGTGTGTAAGTATGTGTGAATGCATGTAAGTACATGTAAGTGCATGTAAGTGCGTATAAGTGTGTGTAAGTGCATGTGAGTATGTGTAAGTACGTGTAAGTGCGTGTTAGTGTGTGTAAGTGCATGTAAGTGCATATAAGTCCATGTAAGTGTATGTAAGTACGTGTAAGTGCATGTAAGTGCGTGTAAGTGTGTGTAACTGCGTGTAAGTGCGTGTAAGTGCGGGTAAGTGCGTGTAAGTGTGTGTAAGTGCGTGTAAGTATGTGTAAGTGTGTGTAAGTGCATGTAATTGCGTGTAAGTGTGTATAAGAGCGTGGAAGTGCGTGTGAGTGCGTGTAAGTGTGTGCAAGTGCATGCAAGTACGTGTAAGTGCGTGTAACTGTATGTAAGTGCGTGTAAGTGTGTCTAAGTGTGTGTAAGTATGTGCAAGTACGTGTAAGTGTGATTAAGTACTTATAAGTGCGTGTAAGTGCGTGTAAATGCGTGTAAGTACATGTAACTGCGTGTAAGTGTGTGTAATTGCGTGTACGTGTGTGTAAGTGCGTGTAAGTGCGTATAACTGCATGTAAGTGTATGTAAGTACGTGTAAGTACGTGTAAGTGTTTTTAAGTGCGTGTAAGTGCGTGGAAGTACGTGTAAGTACTTGTAAGTGCGTATGAGTTTGTATAAGTACGTGTAAGTGCGTGTAAGTGCAATTAACTGTGTGTAAATACGTGTAAGTGCATGTAAGTGCGTATAAGTGTGTGTAAGTGTGTGCAAGTACGTGTAAGTGTGTGTAAGTGCCTGTAAGTGCGAGTAAGTACGTGTATGTACGCATAAGTACGTGTAAGTACGTGTAAGTATGTGTAAGTGTGTGTAAGTGTGTGTATGTGTGTGTAAGTACATGTAAGTACGTGTAAGTGCGTGTAAGTGCATGTACGTGTATGTAAGTGCGTGTAAATGCGTGTAAGTGTGTGTAAGTGCGTGTAAGTACGAGTAAGTGCGTATAAGTTTATGCAAGTGCGTGTAAGTGGGTGTAAGTTTGTGTAAGTGCGTGTAAGTTCATGTAAGTACGTGTAAGTGCATGTAAGTGTGTGTAAGTGTGTGTAAGTGCGTGTAAGTGCGTATAAGTGCGTGTAAGTGCATGTATGTGCGTATAAGTGCATGTAAGTGCAAGTAAGTGTGTGTAAGTACGTGTAAGTGCGTGTAAGTACGTGTAAGTGCATGTAACTGTGTGTAAGTACGTGTAAGTGCGGGTAAGTGCATGTAAGTGCGTGTAAGTGCGTGTAAGTACGTGTAAGTGTCTGTAAGTGCGTATAAGTGCGTGTAAGTGTGTGTAAGTGCGTTTAAGTACGTATAAGTGCGTGTAAGTGCGTATAAGTGCCTGAAAGTACGTGTAACTGCGTATAAGTATGTGTACGTGTGTGTAAGTATGTGTAAGTGCGTATACCTGTGTGTAAGTGCGCGTAAGTACGTGTAAGAGCGTGTAAGTGCGTGTAAGTTTGTGTAAGTACGTGGAAGTACGTGTAAGTGTTTGTAAGTGCGTATAAGTTCGTGTAAGTGCATGTAAGTGTGTGTAAGTACAATTCACTGCGTGTTAGTGCGTGTAAGTGCGTGTAAGTGTGTGTAAGTGCGTGTAAGTGCGTGTAAATGTATGGAAGTGCGTGTAAGTGCGTTTAAGTACGTGTAAGTGCGTGTAAGTGCGTGTAAGTATGTGTAAGTGCATGTAAGTGCATATAAGTACGTGTAAGTGCGTGTAAATGCATGTAAGTGCGTGTCAGTATGTGTAAGTACGTTTAAGTACGTGTAAGTGCGTGTAAGTGCGTGTAAGTGCGTGCAAGTACGTGTAAGTGCGTGTAAGTATGTGTAAGTACGTGTAACTGCGTGTAAGTGGGAGTAAGTGCATCTAAGTGCTTGCAAGTGCGTGTAAGTACGTGTAAGTGCGTGTAAGTGCACGTATGTGTGTGTAATTGCATGTAAGTGCGTGTAAGTGCGTGTAAGTGCATGTAAGTATATGTAAGTATGTGTAAGTGCATGTAAGTGTGTGTAAGTATGTGTAAGTGTGTACAAGTGCGTGCAAGTGTGTGTAAGTGCGTGTAAGTGCGTGTAAGTACGTGTAAGTATATGTAAGTGCGTGTAAGTGCGTATAAGTAACGTAAGTGCGTGCAAGTATGTGTAACTGCGTGTAAGTCTGTGTAATTGTGTGTAAGTGCATGTAAATACGTGTAAGTGTGTGTAAGTACGTATACGTGCATGTAAGTGTGTGTAATTGCATGTAAGTGCGTATAAGTGCGTGTTAGTGCATATAGGTACGTGTAACTGCGTGTAACTGCATGTAACTGTGTGTAAGTGCATGTAAGTGCGTGTAAGTGTGTGTAAGTGCGTGTAAGTGTGTGTAAGTGCATGTAAGTGCGTGTAAGTGTGTGTACGTGTATGTAAGTGCATGTAAGTGCGTGTAAGTGCGTGTAAGTGCGTGTAAGTGTGTGTAAGTGCATGTAAATACGTATAAGTGCGTGTAAGTGTGTGTAAGTACGTGTAATTGTGTATAAATGCAATTGAGTGCATGTAAGTACGCGCGAGTGCGTATTCGTGCGTATACGTGCATGTACGTGGGTGTAAGTGTGTGTAAGTGCGTGTAAGTACATGTAAGAACGTGTAAGTTTGTATAAGGGCATTTAAGTACACGTGCGTATACACACTTACACGTACTTATACATGCTTACACGCACTTACACGTACTTACACGTACTTGCATGCACTTATACACACTTACACACACTTACACGTACTTACACGCACTTGCACGTACTTACACACAGTTAATTGCACTTATACGCACTTACACGTACTTACACAAACTTACACGCACTTACACGCACTTACATGCACTTACACACACTTACACACACTTACACACAGTTACATGTACTTACAGGCAGTTACACGCACTTACACGCACTTACACGCACTTATACGTACTTACAAGCACTTACACGCACTTATACACACTTACACATACTTATACATACTTATATGCACTTACACGCACTTACACACAGTTACACGTAGTTGCACGCACTTACACGCACTTACATGCCCTTACACGTAGTTACACGCAGTTACACGCACTTATACGCACTTACACGCACTTACACGTACTTACACGTACTTACACACACTTACACGCACTTACACGCACTTATACGCACTTACATGCAGTTACATGCATTTACATGCACTTCTATGCACTTATACGTACATACACGTACTTACACGCAGTTACATGTAGTTACACGCACTTACACGCACTTACATGTACTTATACGCACTTACACACACTTACATGAACTTACTCACACTAGCACGCACATACACGTACTTACACACACATACACATACTTACACGCACTTACACACACTTACACGTACTTACACGCACTTACACCGACTTACACACACTTACACACACTTACACGTACTTAAACGCACTTACACATACTCACACACACTTACACGCACTTACATGTACTTACGCGTACTTACACACACTTACACGCACTTATACACACTTACACGCACTTACACACACTTATACACACTTACACGCACTTACAGGTACTCTGACGCACTTACACGCACTTACATACACTTACACACACATTCACACACAAACACGCACTTACACACACACACACTTGCACGCACTTACACGCACTTACACGTACTTACACACACTCACACACACTTATCCGCACGTACACGCACTTACACGCACTTACACACACTAACACACACTTACACGCACTTACACGCACTTACACGTACTTACACGTACTTACACACACTTACACGCACTTACACGCACTTACACGTACTTACACGTACTTACACACACTTACACGCACTTACACGCACTTACACGTACTTACACGTACTTACACACACTTACACGCACTTACACGCACTTACACGTACTTACACGTACTTACACACACTTACACGCACTTACACGCACTTACACGTACTTACACACACTCACACACACTTATCCGCACGTACACGCACTTACACGCACTTACACACACTAACACACACTTACACGCACTTATACGCACTTACACGTACTTACACGTACTTACACACACTTACACGCACATACACGTACTTACACGCACTTACACGTACTTACACACGCACACACATGCAAACACACGCACACACACACACTTGCACGCACTTGCATGCACTTACACGCACTTACACACACTTACACGTACTTACACACACTTACACATACTAACACACACTTACACACACTTATACGCACTTATACGTACTTACATGTACTTATACACACTTACACACACTTATACGCACTTACACGCACTTACATGTACTTACACGCACTTACACACACTTTCACGCACTTATAGGCACTTACACGTACTTACACGCACTTATACGCACTTACACGCACTTATACGCACTTACACGCACTTACACGCACTTACACGCACTTACACACACTTACACGGACTTACACGTACTTACACGTAGTTACACACAGTTATACGCAGTTACACACAGTTACACGTAGTTACACATACTTACACGCACTTATACGCACTTACATGCAGTTACACGCAGTTACACGCGGTTACATGTAAGTGCGTGTAAGTGCGTGTAAGTACGTGTAAGTGCGTGTAAGTACGTGTAAGTGCGTGTAAGTGCATGTAAGTGTGTGTAAGTGCGTATAAATACATGTACGTGCATGTAAGTACGTGTAAGTACGTGTAGGTACGTGTAGGTGTGTGTAAGTGTGTGTAAGTGCGTGTAAGTGTGTGTATGTGCGTGTAAGTGCGTATAAGTGTGTGTAAGTATGTGTAAGTGTGTGCAAGTGCGTGTAAGTACGTGTAAGTACATATAAGTGCGTGTAACTATGTGTAAGTACGTGTAAGTGCCTGTAAGTGCGTGTAAGTGCGTGTAAGTATGTGTAGGTGCATATAAGTGTATGCAAATGCGTGTAAGTGTGTGTAAGTTTGTGTAAGTGTGTAAAGTGTGTGTAAGTGCGTGTAAGTGCATGTGAGTGTTTATAAATGCGTGGAAGTGTGTGTAAGTGTGTGTAAGTGTGTGTAAGTGTATGTAAGTGCGTGTAAGTGTGTGTAAGTATGTGTGTGTAAGTGTATGTAAGTGCGTTTAAGTGTATGTAAGTGCGTGTAAGTGCATGTATGTACGTGTAAGTATGTGTAAGTGTGTGTAAGTGCATGTACTTACATGCACTTACACGTACTTATACGCACTTACACAGACTTACACGGACTTACACAAACTTACACGCACTTACAGGCACTTACACGTACTTACACGTACTTATACGCACTTACACAGACTGACATGTAAGTGCGTGTAAGTGCGTGTACTTACATGCACTTACACGTACTTATACGCACTTACACAGACTTACATGTAAGTGCGTGTAAGTGCGTGTAAGTGTATGTAAGTGCGTTTAAGTGTATGTAAGTGCGTGTAAGTGCATGTATGTACGTGTAAGTATGTGTAAGTGTGTGTAAGTGCGTGTACTTACATGCACTTACACGTACTTATACGCACTTACACAGACTTACACGGACTTACACGCACTTACACGTACTTACACACACTTACAGGCATTTACAGCACTTACACGCAGTTACACACACTTACACACACTTACACATACTTACACGTACATACATGCACTTACACGCACTTACACGTACTTACACGCACTTACACGCACTTACACACTATTACACGCACGTACACGCACTTACACATACTGACACACACTTACACATACTTACCCATACTTACACGCACTTACACGCACTTACACACACTTACACGCACTCACACGCACTTGCACATACTTACACGCACTTACACACACATATACGCACTTACACGCACTTACATGCACTTACACGTACTTACACGTACTTACATGCAGTTACACGCACTTACATGCACTTACACGTACTTACATGCACGTACACGCAATTACACACACTTACACACACTTACACACATTTACACACACTTACACACACTTACACACACGTGCACACAATTACATGCACATACACGCACTTACCCACACTTACACGCACTTACCCGCAGTTAATTGCACTTACACACACTTACACGCACTTACGCGTACCTACACGCTCTTACACGCACTTCCACGCACTTACATGCACTTACATACACTTACACACACTTACACACACTTATACGTACATACACGCAGTTACACGCACTTACATGTAGTTACACGTACGTACACGCACTTACACGCACTTACACATACTTACAAGCACTAAAACGCACTTACAGGTACTTGCATGCACTTACACGCACTTATAGGCACGTACACGCACTTACACGTACTTACACGTACTTACAAGCACTTACACGTACTTACACTAAATTACGTGCACTTATATGCACTTACACACACTTACACATACTTACACGCACTTACACGCACACCACGCACTTACATGCAGTTACACGCACTTACACACACTTACACGTACTTACACGCACTTACATGCACTTATACACACTTACACTCAGTTATACGCACTTATATGTACTTACGCATACTTGTACTTACTTACATGCACTTACACGCACTTACACATACTTACAGGTACTTACACGCACTTACACGCACATACATGCACTTACACGTAGTTACACGCACTTACATGCACTTACATACACTTACACACACTTACACATACATACACGCACTTACATGCACTTACACGCACTTACATACACTTACACACACTTACACGCACTTACACACACTTACACACACTTACACGTACTCATACGCACTTGAACGCAATTACACGCACTTACACGTGCTTACACACACTTACATGTACGTACACGCATTTACACACACTTACACACACTTACACGCACTTACACGCACTTACACGCACTTACACAAACTTACATGCACTTACACACACTTACATACACTTACACGCACTTACACGCACTTACACGTACTTATGCGCACTTAGACGGAATTACACGCACCTACACACATTTACACGCACTTACACGCACTTACATGCACTTACACGTACTTACACGCACTTACATGCACTCACACATATTTACACACACTTACACACACTTACACGTACTTAAACACACTTACAAGTACTTACACATACTTACACGTACTTACACGCACTTACACGTACGTGTACGTACTTATACTCATGTACACGTAATTACATGCACTTACAAGCACTTACAAGAACTTACACGTACTTACATGACTTAGAAACACTTACACGCACTTACACGCACTTACACACACTTACACGCACTTGCACACAATTACACGCACTTACACACACTTACACGCACTTACACATACTTACACGCACTTGTACATACTTACACACACTTACATGTACTTACACGTACTTACACGCACTTACAAATAGTTAATTGCACTTATGCGCACTTACACGCACTTACACAAACTTACACGCACTTACAGGCACTTATACATACTTACACGCACTTACAAAGACTTGCACGCAATTACACGCACTTATGCGCACTTATACACACTTACACGCAATTACACGCACTTGCACGCACTTACACGTACTTACACACACTTACACACACTTACACACACTTACACACAATTACACATACTTACAAGCACTTGCACATACTTACATGTCCTTACACGCACTTACACGTACTTACACATACTTACATGTCCTTACACGCACTTACACGCAATTACACGCACTTACACGCACTTACATGCACTTACACGCACTTACACACACTTACCCGTACTGACACACACTTACACACAGTTACACACACTTACATGCACTTACATGCACTTATACGTACTTACACACACTTACGTATACTTATACACACTTACATGCACTTACACGCACTCACACGCACTTACATGCACTTACACATACTAACACGCACTTACACACACTTACATGCACTTACACGCACTTACATGTACTTATATACACATACACACACTTACATATACTTATACGCACTTACACACACTTACACGCACTTACACACACTTACACGCAGTTACACATACTTACACATGCTTACAGGTACTTACACGTACTTATACACATTTACACGCACTTACATACACTTACACGTACTTGCACGCACTTACACGCACTTAAATACACTTATACACACTTACATGCACTTACACACACTTATACACACTTACACATACTTACATGCACTTACACGCACTTTCGTGCACCTACACGGACTTACACGCACCTACACGTACTTACACGTACTTACACACGCTTACACGCACTTACACACACTTACACACACTTACATGCACTTACCTGCACTTATATGCATTTACATGCACTAACGTGTACTTACACGCACTTACACACACTTGCATGCACTTGCACGCAGTTACAAGTACTAACATACACTTACATGTACTTACACGTACTTACACGCATTTACACACGCTTACACACACTTACACGCACTTACACGTGCTTGTACACACTTTTACACACTTATACACACTTACACACACTTACGCGCACTTACACAGACTTACACGCACCTATACGTACTTACACGTATTTACACACACTTACACACACTTACATGCACTTACACGCACTTACATGCACTTATACGCACTTACAGACACTTATACACACTTATACACACTTACACGCACTTACACACACTTACACGCACTTACATACACTTACACGCACTTACACACACTTACACACACTTACACGTACTTACACGCACTTACAGATACTTACACGCACATACAAGTACTTACACGTACTTGCACACACTTACACGCACTTACACACAGTTAATTGCACTTACATGCACTTACACGCACTTACATGAACTTACACGCACTTACACGCACTTAGACGTACTTACACGCACTTACAAACACTTACATGCACTTACACACACTTACACGCACTTACACGTACTTACACGCACTTACACACACTTACACCCAGTTACACGCACTTACACGTACTTACACGCACTTACACGTACTTACACGCACTTACAAGCACTTACACACACGTATACGCACTTACACGTACTTACACACATTTACACGAACTAACACACAGTTATGCACACTAACACACACTTACATGCACTTACACACACTTACACGCACTTACACGCATTACACGCACTTACACGCACTTACACGCACTTACACGCACTTACACGCACTTATACCCACTTACACATACTTACACGTACTTACACGCACTTACAGGAACTTACATGTACTTATACGTAATTACACACACTTACATGTACTTACACACACTTATACGCACTTATACGCACTTACTCACACTTACACGCACTTACACACAATTACACATACTTACATGCACTTACACGTACTTACATGCACTTACACACACTTACACGTACTTACACGCACTTACTCACACTTATACATACTTACATGCATTTACACGTACGTACATGAAGTCACATGCACTTACACGCACTTATACACACTTACATGTACTTATACGTACTTATACGTACTTATACGCACTTACACACACTGTTACGGAGTTCCACGCAGTTATACGCACTGACACGTACTTACACACACTTACACGTACTTATACGTACTTACACGTACTTCCACGTACTTACACGTACTTACACGCACTTACACGAACTTACAAGCACTTACACGCAGTTACACACACTTACACGTACTTATACACACTTACACGTACTTACACGCACTTCCACGCTCTTACACGCATGAATATGCACATACAAGCACTTAAACACACTTACACACACTTACATGTACTTACATGCACTTGTACGGACTTTCACGTAGTTACACGCAATAATACATAGTTACACGTACTTACACACACTTACACACACTTACATGCACTTACATGCACTTACGCACACTTACAAGCACTTACACGCACTTCCACACACTTACACGCACTTGCACAAACTTATACGCACTTACACGCAATTACACACACTTACAAGCACTTACAATATCATACACGCACTTACACGCACTTACACGTAGTTACAAACAACTACACACAGTTACACATACTTACACGCACTTACAGGCACTTACACACACTTATACGCACTTATACATACTTACAAGCACTTATATGCACTTACACGCACTTACACGCATTTATATGCACTTTCATGCAATTACACGTACTTACACGCAGTTACACGCACTTACATGCACATACACACACTTACACGTACTCACACCTACTTACACAGTGTTCCACGCACTTATACGCACTTCCACGTACATACACGTACTTATATGCACTTGCACGCCCTTACACATACCTACGCGCACTTACACGCACTTACATACACTTACATGCACTAACATGCACTTACACGCACTTACATGCACTTATACATAGTTACGCGCACTTACACGGACTTACACGCACTTACACGCACTTACACACACTTACGAGAACTTACATGTACTTACACCCACTTACACGCAGTTACACGTACTTATACGCACTTACACGAACTTACACGCACTTACACACACTTACACGCACTTACACGCACTTACACGCACTTACACACACTTACACGCACTTACATGCACTTACACGCACTTACATGCACTTACCCATAGTTACACGCAGTTATATGCACTTACACGTACCTACACACACTTACACGCACTTACATACTTATATGCACTTACACGCACTTACACAAACTTACACGCAGGTACACGCACTTACACGCACTTATACGCACTTACATGCACTTACATGCACTTACACGCACTTGCACACACTTACACACACTTACACGCACTTACACACACTTACACGCACTTACACGTACTTGCACACACTTACATGCACCTACACACACTTATACGCACTTGCACGCACGTAAACGCAGTTAATTACACTTACTTGCACTTACACACACTTACACAAACTAACGCGTACTTACACACACTTACACGTACTTACATGCACTTACACACACTTAGACGAACTTACACGCACTTACACACACTTATATGCACTTACATGGACTTACACGTACTTACACGAACTTACACGCACTTACACCTACTTACACGCACTTACACGTACTTGCACACACTTACACACACTTACACGTACTTACACGTACTTACACGCACTTATACGCACTTACACACAGTTAATTGCACTTACAGGCACTTACACACACTTACACGAACTTATACACACTTACACACACTTATACGTACTTACACGCACTTACAAACACTTACAAGTACTTGAACGCACTTATACGCTCTTACACGTACTTACACGCACTTACACGCACTTACACGTACTTACACGTACTTATACACACCTATACAAACTTACACACACGCACACACAGTTAAACGCATTTCCACACAGTTACATGTACGTACACACACTTACACGCACCTACACACACTTATACGTACTTACACATACTTACACGCACTTCCACGTACTTACACACACTTACACGTACTTACACACACTTAGACGCACTTACACGCACTTACACGCACTTACACACACTTACATGCACTCACACGCACTTACACGCACTTACACGTACTTACACACACTTACACGTACTTATAAGCACTTACACGCACTAACACGCACTTACACGCACTTACACGCACTTATATATAGTTACACGCAATTACAGGCACTTACAAGCACTTATACACACTTGCACACACTTACAAGCACTTACACGTACTTACACGCTCTTATACATACTCGCGTATACTTACACGAAGTTACACGCACTTACACGCACTAACACACACTTATACACACTTACACACACTTACACACACTTACACGCACTTACACACACTTCTACGCACTTGCACACACTTACAAGCACTTACACGTACTTACACGCACTTATGCATACTTACACGCAGTTAATTGAAATTACATGCACTTACACGCACTTACACACACTTACACGCAGTTACACACACTTATATGCACTTACACGCACTTACACATACTTTACACGTACTTACATGCACTTACACACACTTACATGCACTTACACACACTTACATGCACTTACACGCACTAACACGCACTTACATGCACTTACACGCACTTACATGCACTTACACTCACTTACACAAACTTACACACACTTACACGCACTTACACACACTTATATACACTTACACACACTTACACGTACTTCCACGCACTTACATACACTTACACGTGCTTACACGCACTTACATGAACTTACATGCATTTACAGGCACTTACACACACTTACACGCACTTACGCGCACTTACACTGACTTACACGCACCTACACGTACTTACACGTACTTACACACACTTACACGCACTTACACGTACTCACACGTACTTACACATACTTACACGCACTTATACACACTTACACGCACTTACGTGCACTTTCATAGACTTACACGCACCTACACGTACTTACACACACTTATACGCACTTACACGCACTCACACACACTTATAAATACTTACACGCACTTACACACACTTACACACACTTACACGTACTTACACGCACTTACACACACTTACACGCACTTACACGTACTTACACGCACTTATACGCACTTACAGAAACTTACACACACTTACACACACTTACATACACTTACACGCACTTACACGTACTTACACGCACTTGCACACACTTACACGCACTTACATGCGTTTACACGCACTTATACGCACTTACACACAGTTAATTACACTTATATGTACTTACACGCACTTACACAAACTTACACGCACTTACACGTACTTATACGTACTTATACGCACTTACAAAGACTTACACGCAATTACATGCACATATACGCACTTACACATAATTACACGTACTTACACGCACTTACACGCACTTATACGAACTAACACGCACTTGTACGCACTTTTACATACTTACACGTACGTACACACACTTAGCCGCACTTATACACACTTGTACGTACTTACACGCAGTTACACACACTTACACACACTTACACGCCCTTACATGCACTTACACGCACTTACACGTACTTATATGCACGAATATGCACTTACACGAACTTGCACTCACTTACTCACACTTACTCACACTTATACGCACTTAGACGCATTTGTACGCACTTACACGCACTTACACGCACTTACACACACTTACACATACTTACACGCACTTACAAGCACTTACACACACTTGCACGCACATACATGCACTTACACACACTTATACAAACTTTCACATAGTTACACATAGTCACACACAGTTACACATACTTACACATACTTACACGCTCTTACATACACTTACATGCACTTACACACACATATAGACACTTACAAGCACATACACGCACTTACATGCACTTACATGCACTTACACATACTTACACATACTTACACATACTTAACCGCACTTACACGCACTTACACGCATTTACATGCACTTACATGCAATTACACGTACTTACACGCAGTTACATGCACTTACATGCACATACACGCACGTACACATACTTACACCTACTTACACAGTGTTCCACGCACTTATTTACACTTACACGCACTTACACGGACTTACACGTACTTACACGTACTTGCACGCACTTATACATACTTGCACACACTTACACACACTTATACGCACTTGCACGCACGTACACACAGTTAATTGAACTTACATGCACGTACACACACTTACACGTGCTTACACGCACTTACACGCACTTACACGCACTTACATGCACATATACACACTTACACACACTTACACGCACTTACACGCACTTCCACGCACTTACACGCACTTATACAGACTTACACAAGCCAACACGTACTTACACGTACTTATACACACTTACACACACTTACACGCAATTGCACACACTTACACGCACTTACACGCACTTACGCATACTTACAAGCACTTACACGCACTTACACACACTTACACATACTTACATGCACTTACATGCACTCACACGTACTTACACACACTTACACGTACTTACATGCACTCACACGTACTTACACGCACTTACATGCACTTGCACGCACGTACACACACTTGCACACACTGACAAGCACTTCCACGCACTTACACGCACTTACGCACACTTACACACACTTATACGCACTTACATGCAATTACACGCACTTACAGGCACTTACAAGAACTTACATGCACTTACACGCACTTACACGCACTTACGCGTACTTACACACACTTATACGCACTTACATGTACGTACACACACTTACACGCACTTACACGCACTTACAGGCACTTGCACACACTTACACGCACTTATACACACTTACACGCACTTACACGCACTTACACGCAGTTAATTGAACTTACACGCACTTACACCACTTACACGAACTTACACGCACTTACACGTACTTACAGTTACTTATATGCATCTACAACGACTTACACGCAATTACACGTATTTGTATGCACCTCCACACACTTACACACACTTTCACGCACTTAAACGCACTTAAACGCACTTACATGCACTTACACGCACTTACATGCACTTACAAGCACTTACTCATACTTGCACGCACTTACACATACTTGCACACACTTACACACACTTACACGTACTTACACGCACTTACACGCACTTATACGCACTTACAGTTCATTGCACTTACACGCACTTACACGCACTTACACAAACGTATACGCACTTACACACACTTATACGTACTTACATGCACTTACACACACTTACACGTAGTTACACGCACTTACGCGTACTTACACACACTTGCACATACTTACACACACTTACACGTCCTTACACGCACTTACACGTACTTGGACACACTTACACGCACTTACACACACTTACACGCACTTACACGCACTTACACGTACTTATACGTACTTACAGTTACTTACACGCACTTACCCGCACTTACACGCACTTACACGCACTTACACGCACTTACACGCACTTACACGCACTTAACACACTTACACGCACTTACACGTACTTACACATACGTGCACACACATACACGTACTTACATGCACTTACACGCACTTACACGTGCTTTCACACAGTTCATTGCACTTGCACGCACTTACACGCACTTACACGAACGTACACGCACTTACACACACTTAC
>SZWC01008342.1:106060-118106 GCA_023375785.1 Penium margaritaceum
CGCACTTACACGCACTTACACACACTTACACGCACTTACACGCACTTACACGCACTTACACGTACTTACACGCAGTCACACGCACTTACACATACTTATACGTACTTGCACACACTTACACGCACTTACACGCACTTACACATACTTACACGTACTTACACGCACTTACACGCACTTACATGCACTTACACGTACTTACACGCACGTACACGTACTTACACGCACTTACACGCACTTATACGCACTGACTCATACTTACACGCACATACACACAGCTATACGCACATATTCACACTTACACACACTTACACGTACTTACACGTGATGACATGCACTTACACGCACTTACATGCACTTGCACACACTTACATGCACTTACACGCACTTACAAGAACTTACACACACTTACACGCACTTACACACACTTACATACACTTACACGCACTTACACGCACTTACACGTACTTACATGTACTTACACACACTTACATGCAGTCACATGCACTTACACATGCTTACACGCACTTACATGCACTTACACGCATTTATATGCACTTACACAAACATACACACACTTACATGTACTTACACGCACTTACAGACACTTATACACACTTATATACACTTACACACACTTACACGTACCTGCACGCACTTACACGTACTTACACGCGCTTATACGGACTTACACACACCTACACGCACTTATAGGTACTTACACATACTTACACGCACTTACACGCACTTACACGCACGTATACGCACTTACACGTACTTACACGCACTTACATGCACTCACACATACTTACACACACTTACACGTACTTACACGCACTTACACATACTTACAAGCACTTACACGCACTTTCACGCACTTACACGTACTTACACGTACTTATACATACTTACACACAATTACACGCACTTACAAGCACTTATAATAACTTATATGCACTTAGAAGTACTTAAATGCACTTACACGCACTTACACGCACTTACACGCACTTACACACACACTTACACACACTTATACACACTTACACGCACTTACACGTACTTGCACACACTTACATGCACTTACACGCACTTACACGCACTTTCACGTACATACACATACTTACACGCACTTACATGCAATTAATTGCACTTACACGCACTTAGACGCACTTACATGCACTTACACGCAGTTACACACACTTATATGCACTTACACGTAGTTACACGTACTTAAACGTACTTACATGCACTTACCCGCACTTACATGCACTTACACGCACTTACACGCACTTACACACACTTACATGCACTTACACGTACTTACACACACATATATGCACTTACACACACTTACACAAACTTACACGCACTTACACGCACTTACACGCACTTACACGTACTTGCAAGTACTTACACACACTTACACGCACTTTTACACACTTACACGCACTTGTACGTACTTACACGTAATTACACACACTTACAAGCACTTACAAGAACTTACACGCACTTACACGCACTTTCACACACTTACGCGCACTTACACGCACTTACACGCACTTACACACACTTACACATTTACACAAACTTACACGCACTTACACGCACTTACACGTACTTGCACACACTTACACGCGCTTACACACACTTACACGCACTTACACGTACTTATACGCACTTGCACACAGTTAATTGCACTTACACATACTTACACGGTCGTACACGCACTTACACACAGTTACACATACTTATATGCACTTACACGCAGTTACACGTACTTACACGCACTTACATGCACTTACACGCACTTACATGCACTTACAAGCACTTACACGTACTTACACGCACTTACATGCACTTACACGCACTTGCACGCACTTACATGCACTTACACGTACTTACACAAACTTACACGCACTTACACGCACTTACACACACTTACATACACTTACACGCACTTACACGCACTTACATGCACTTACACATACTTACACGCACTTACATGTAGTTACATGCACTTACGCGTGCTTACACGCACTTACATGCACTTACACGCATTTACACGTACTTGCATACACTTACACGCACTTACACGTACTTACACACACTTACACGCACTCATATGCACTTACACACACTTACATACACTTACACGTACTTACACGCACTTACACGCACTTAGACGCACTTACACGGACTAACACGTACCTACACACACTTACACGTACTTACACACACTTACACGTAGTTACATGCACTTACACACACTTACACGCACTTACACGCACTTACACACACTTACACGTACTTACACACACTTACACGTACTTACACGCACTTACACACACTTACATGCACTCACACGTACTTATACGCACTTACACGCACTTACACATACTTACACGTACCTACACGCACTTACAAGATCTTACACGCACTTATACGCACTTATACGCACTTACACACACTTGTATGTACTTACACGTAATTAGACGCACTTACAAGAGCAAACAAGAACTTACACGTACTTACACGCACTTACACGCACTTACACACACTTACACATACTTACACACACTTACATACACTTTCATGCACTTACACATACGTACATGCACCTGTACATACTTACACGCACTTACACGTACTTACACGCACTTACACGCACTTACACACACTTACACGCAGTTAATTGCACTTACACCCACTTACACGTACTTACATAAACTTACACGCACTTACACGCACTTACACGTACTGACACACACTTACACGCACTTATATGCTCTTATACACACTTATACGCACTTACACGCACTTATACGCACTTACACGTACTTACATACACTTACACGTACTTGCACACACTTACACGCACTTACACGTACTAACACGCACTTACATGCACTTACACGCACTTACACGCATTTAATTGCACTTACACGTACTTACACACACTTACAATAACTTACACGCACTGATACGCACTTACACGTACTTACACGCACTTACAAACACTTACACGTACTTACACACACTTACACGTACTTACACGTACTTACACGCACTTGCACGTACTTACACGTAATTACACGCACTTACACTTACTTACACACACTTATACACACTTACACATACTTACACACACTTATACATACTTACACAAACTTACCCATACTTTCACGCACTTACACGCACTTACACACACTTACACACACTTACACGGACTTACACGCACTTACATGCACTTACACACACTTACAAGTACTTATACATACTAGCACAGACTTACACACACTTACACGCACTTACACACACTTACACGCACTTACACACACTTACACATAGTTAATTGCACTTACACGTACTTACACGCACTTACACGAACGTACACGCACTTACACGCGCTTACAAACAATTACACGCACTGACACACACTTACATGTACTTACACGCACTTACACACACTTACACACACTTACACGCACTTACACGCAGTTACACGCACTTACACATACTTACACGCACTTGCACTCACTTACACGCACTTACATGCACTTAAACATACTTACACGCACTTATACACACTTATACGCACTTACACATAGTTAATTGCACTGAGACGCACTTACACGCACTTATATGCACTTACACACACTTACATACACGTACATGCAGTTATACGTACTTATACATAGTTACACGCACCTACACGCAATTTCATACACCTACACGCATTTACAAGCACTTACACGCACTTATACGCACTTACACACAGTTACACACAGTTACACGCACTTATCCACACTTACATGCACTTACATGCACCTACATGCATTTACACGTACTTGCACACACATACACACACTTACACGCACATACACGCACATACACACACTTACATGCACTTATACGTACTTACACGCACTTACACACACGTACACGCACTTACACGCAAATACACGCACTTACACATACTTAGACGCACTTGCACACACTTACACGTACTTAAACGCACTTACACGTACTTACACGCACTTGCATGCACTTACATGCATTTACACGTACTTACACGCACTTACACGCACTTACACACGCTTACACGCACTTACATACACTTATACGCACTTACCCACACTTACACGTACTTACACGCAGTTACACACACTTACACGCACTTACACGGACTTACACGCACTTATACAAACTTTCAAGCACTTACACGCACTTACACGTAGTTAATTGCACTTACACGCACTTACACACTCTTACACAAACTTACACGCACTTACACGTAGTTACACGTACGTATACGTACTTACAGACACTTATACACACTTATACGTACTTAAATGCACTTACAGGCACTTACATGCACTTACACGTACTTACACGTACTTACATGCAATTACACGCACTTACACATACTTATACGCACTTACACACACTTACACGCACTTACACGTACTTACACGCACTTACACACACTTACCCGCACTTACACACACTTAGACGCAGTTACATACACTTATACGCACTTACACGTACTTACACATACTTACACGCACTTACATGTACTTACACGTAGTTACATGCACTTACATGCACTTACACGTACTCACACGAACTTACACGTACTTACACATACTTACACGCACTTACACGCACTTACACGCACTTACACGCACTTACACGCACTTACACACACTTATACACACTTACACACACTAACACACACTTGCACGCACTTACACGCACTTACGCAGACTTACATCGACTTACATGCACCTACACACACTAACACGTACTTACACACACTTACATGCACTTACACATACTTACACGCACTTACGCGTACTTACACGCACTTACACACACGTACACGCACTTACACGCACTTAAACACACTTACACATACTTACACACACTCACATGCACTCACACGTACTTACACATACTTACATGCACTTACACGCACTTACACGCACTTACGCGTACTTACAAGCACTTACACGCACTTACACGCACTTATACGCACTTACACACACTTATACGTACTTACACGTAATTACACGCACTTACAAGCACCTACAAGAATGTGTACGCACTTACACGCACTTACACACACTTATGCGCACTTACACGCACTTACACGTACTTACACATACTCACACACACTTACACATATTTTCACACACTTACATCCACTTATATGCACTTACACGTACTTACACACACTTGCACGCACTTACATGCACTTACACACACTTACACGTACTTACACGCACTTACACGCAGTTGATTGTACCTTCACGCACTTACACGTACTTACACGAACTTACACGCACTTACACGCACTTACAGGTACTCACACGCACTTACAAAGACTTACACGTACTTACACACACTTACACACACTTACATGCACTTACACGCACTTACACGCACGTACATGCACTTACACGCACTTACACGCACTTACACGCAGTTACACGCACTTACACATACTTACACGCACTTGCACACACTTATACATACTTGCACGCACTTACCTACACTTACACGCACTTACACACACTTACACACACTTACACATACTTATATGTACAAACACACACTTACATGCACTGACCCACACTTACACACACTTACACAAACCTACAAATACTTACACGCACTTACACGCACTTACACACACTTACACGCACTTACACACACTTACACGCACGTACACATACTTGCACACACTTACACGTACTAACATGCAATTACACACACTTACACGCATTTACACACACTTACACACAGGTAATTGCACTTACACACAATTACACACACTTACACAAACGTACACGCACTTACACAGACTTACACGCACTTACAAATACTAACACGTACTTACACACACTTACACGCACTTACACACACTTACACGCACTTACACACACTTACACGCACTTACACGCAGTTACACGTACTTACATATACTTACACACACTTGCACACACTTACACACATTTACACGCACTTACACGCACTTACATGTACTTACACACACTTATACACACTTACACATACTGACACGAACTTACAAGCAGTTCTACACACTTGCACGCACTGACACGTACTTATACGTACTTACACAAACTTACACACATTTACACGTACTTGCACACACTTACACACACTTACACGCACTTTCACGCACTTACACGTACTTACACGCACTTACACACAGCTAATTACACTTACATGCACTTACACCCACTTACACGAACTTACAGGTACGTACATGTACTTACACATACGTACACGTACTTACAAACACTTACACACACGTACACGCACTTACATGTACTTACACGTACTTATACGTACTTACATGCAGTTACACGCACTTACACATACTTACATGCACTTCCACATACTTACATGCACTTACACGCACTTACACATACTTATACACACTTACATGCACTTATACGCACTCACACGTACTTACACACACTTACACACACTTACTAACACTTACACGCACTTACACGCACTTACACACACTTACACGCACTTACTCGTACTTACATGCACTTACACGCTGTTACACACACTGATACGCACTTACACGCACTTACACGTACTTACACACACTTACATGCACTTACACGCACTTACATGCACTTACACGCACTTAACGTACTTACACGCTTTTACACATACTTACAGGCACGTACACGCACTTTCATGTACTTACACGCACTTACACAAACTTACACGCACTTACACGCAATTACACGTACTTACATGCACTTACACGTACTTACACGCAGTTACATGCACTTACACGTGCTTACACGTACTTACATGCACTTACACACATTTACACTTATTTACACATACTTACACGCACTTACACACACTTATACGCACTTACTCATACTTACATGCACTTACACACACTTACACACACTTACACCCACTTGCACACACTTACACGCACTTACGCGCACTTACACAGACTTACACGCACATATACGCACTTACACGCACTTACACACACTTACACGCACTTCCACATACTTCCACACACTTACACGTACTTACACGCACTTACACACACTTACACACACTTACACGCACTTACACACACTTACACATACTTACACGCACTTATAAGTACTTGCACGCAATTACACGCACTTACAAGCACTTACAATAACTTACACGTACTTACACGCACTTACACATACGTACGTACACTTACACGCACTTACACGCACTTACACGCACTTATACACACTTATACACACTTACATACACTTACACATACTTACACATATTTACACGCACTTGCACACACTTACAAGTACTTATACGCACTTACATGCACTTACACAAAGTTAATTGCACTTACACCCACTTACACGCACTTACACACACTTACACGCAGTTACACACACTTATACGCACTTACACGCACTTACATGAACTTACACGCACTTACACGCACTTACACACACTTACATACACTTACACGCACTTACACGTACTTACATGCACTTACACGCACTTACACGTACTTACACGTACTTACACGTAGTTACATACACTTACACGTACTTACACGCACTTACATGCACTTACACGCATTTACGCACACTTACACACACTTACACGCACTTACATGCACTTACACGCACTTACACACACTTACACGCACTTGCACGCACTTAGACATACTTATACCCACTTACACGTACTTACACGTACTAACATGCACTTACACACACTTACATGCACTTACACGCACTTACGCGTACTTACACGTAATTATACGCACTAACACGCACTTACACTCACTTACAAGAACTTACATGCACTCACACCCACTTACACGCAGTTACACACACTAACACACACTTACACGTACTTACACACACTTACACACACTTCCACGCACTTACACGCACTTACATGCACTTACACGTACTTACACATACTTACACATACTTACACGCACTTACACACACTAACATGCACTTACACGCACTTACACATACTTACACGCACTTACACGCACTTACACGCAGTAATACGCAGTTATACGCACTTACACGCACTTACACGTACTTACATGCACTTATGCACTTACACACACTTACACACACTTCCACGCACTTACCCGTACGTACACGTACGTACATGCACTTACACGCACTTACACGCACTTACATGCACTTACACGCACTTACACGCACTTACACGCACTTACACGTACTTACACGTACTTACACGCACTTACGCACACGTACACGCACTTACACGTACTTACACGTACTTACACATACTTGCACAAACTTACACGTACTTACACGCACTTCCACGCACTTACACACACCTACACGCACTTACATGCAGTCAATTGCACTTACGTGCAATTACACGCGCTTACACGAACTAACACGCACTTACACGCACTTCCACATTCTTACACGCACTTATGAATACTTACACACACTTACACACACTTACACGCACTTACACACACATACACGTACTTACCCGCACTTATACACACTTACACGAAGTTACACACACGTATATGCACTTACACATACTTACACGCACTTATATGCACTTACACGCACTTACATTCTTTTACACATACTTACACACACTTACACGTACTCACATGCACTTACACGCACGTATACACACTTACATGTAATTACACGTACATACACGAACTTACACGCACTTACACACACTTACACGCACTTACATACACTTACACGCACTTACACACACTTACACGCACTTACACACACTTAAAGCACTTACACACACTTACACAAACTTACACGCACTTACACACAGTTATACCCACTTACACGTACCTACATACACACGTACTTACACACAATTACACACACTTATACGTATGAATATGCACTTACGCGCATTTACATGCACTTACCCGCACTTACTCGCACTTACACACACTGACACATACTTACATGCACTTATACACACTTATACATACTGACACGCACTTACACACACTTACACGCACTTATACGCACTTACAAGCACTTACACACACTTAAACATACTTACATGTACTTACACGTAATTATATGGACTTTCATGTTTAGTTCCACGCAGTTACACACAGTTACACGTACTCACACGCACTTACACACACTTACACGCACTTACACACACTTATATGCACTTACACACACTTACAAACACTTACACGCATTTACACACACTTACACGCACTTGTACACACTTATATGCAGTTTCACGCAATTACATGCACTTACAAGCACTTACAAGAACTTACACGTACTTACACGCACTTACACACAGTGACACGCAATTATACACAGTTATACATACTTACACGCACTTACACGCACTTACACGCACTTATACGCACTTACACATACTTACACGCACTTATACGTACTTACACGCACTTACACGCATTTATATGTACTTACATGCAATTTCACATACTTACACGCAGTTACACGCACTTACATGCGCATACAAACACTTACACGTACTTATACCTACTTACACAGTGTTCAACGCACTTATACGCACTTACACGTACTTACACGCACTTACACGCACTTGCACGCACTTACACATACTTACACACACTTACGCGCACTTACACGTACTTACACACACTAACATGCAGTTACACACACTTACATGCGGTTACACACACTTACGCGCACTTACACGCACTTACACGCACTTACACGCACTAACACATACTTACGAGAACTTACATGCACTTACACCCACTTACACGTAGTCATATGTACTTATACGCACTTACACGCACTTACACGCACTTACACACACTTACATGCACTTACACGCACTTACACGCACTTTCACGCACTTACACGCATGTACATGCACTTACACACACTTACACGCACATATGCACTTATACACACTAACACGCACTTACACGCACTTACACGCATGTACATGTACGTACACGCACTTACATGCACTTACATGCACTTACACGCACCTACGCATACTGACACACACTTACACGCACTTACACACACTTACACGCACTTACACGCACTTACACGTACTTGTACATACTTACACACACTTACACGCACTTACACGCAGTTATTTGTACTTACACAGACTTGTACGCACTTGCACGCACGTACACGCAGCTATTTGCACTTACATGCACTTACACACACTTACACAAACGTTCATATACTTACATGCACTTACACGTACTTACATGCACTTGCACGTACTTACATGCACTTACAAACACTTACACGCACTTACACGTCCTTACACGTACTTACACGCACTTACACGCACTTGCACGCACTTATACATACTTACACGCACTTACATGCACTTACACGCAGTTACACGTACTTACACGTGCTTACACATACTTACATGCACGTACACATATTTACACGCACGTACACACACTTATACGTACTTACGAGCACTTACACGCACTTATACATACTTACAGGCACTTATACACACTTACACATACTTACACGCACTTACACGCACTCACACGCACTTACACGCACTTACACGGACTTACACAAACCTACACGCACTTACACGTACTTATATACACTTACACGCACTTAAACACACTTACATGCACTTACACGCACTTAGACATACTTACACGCACTTACACGCACTTACACGCACTTATACATACTTACACGCACTTACATACACTCACACGTACTTACACGCACTTACACGCACTTACATACACTCACACGTACTTACACACACTTACACGCACTTACACGTACTTACACACACTTACACGCACTGACCTGCACTTCCACCCACTTACACGTACTTACACGCACTTAAACGCACTTATACGCACATACATGCAATTACATACACTTACAAGCACTTACAAGAACATACATGTACTTACACACACTTATACGTACTTACGCGCACTTACACGCACTTATACGCACTTACACGTACTTACATACACTTACACGCACTTACATATACTTACACGCACTTACACGCACTTACAGGCACTTCCACACACTTACACGCAGTTACATGCACTTACACGCACTTACACGCACTTGCACGCAGTTAATTGCACTTACACGTACTTACACCACTTACACAAACTTACACGCACTTACATGTACTTACGGGTACTTAGATGCACTTACAAAGACTTACACACAATTACACGTACTTATATACACTTACACACACTTACACGCACTTACACGCACTTACACGCACTTATACACACTAACATGAACTTACACGCACTTACACATACTTACAGCACTTACTCATACTTACACGCACTTACACGTACTTTCACACACTTACACACACTTACACGTACTTACACGGACTTACACGCACTTATACGCATTTACACACAGCTCATTGCACTTACACGCACTTACACGCACTTATACGAACTTATACGCACTTACACACACTTCTACGTACTTACATGCACTTACAAACACTTACACGTACTTGAACGCAATTACACGCACTTACACGTACTTACACGCACGTAAACGTACTTACACGTACTTACACGCACTTATACACACGTATACACACTTATACACATGCACACGCAGTTATACGCACTTCCACACAGTTACACGTACTTATACGCACTTACACACACTTACACGTACTTACAAGCACTTACACGCACTTATACGCACTTACACGCACTTACACACACTTACACGTAGTTACACGCACTTACACGTACTTACACACACTTGCACATACTTACACGTACTTACACGCACTTATCCACACTTACACGCACTTACACGCACTTACACGCACTTACACGTACTTGCACACACTTACAGGGTTTAGGGTTTAGGGTTTAGGGTTTAGGGTTTAGGGTTTAGGGTTTAGGGTTTAGAGTTTAGGGTTTAGGGTTTAGGGTTTAGGGTTTAGGGTTTAGGGTTTAGGGTTTAGGGTTTAGGGTTTA
>SZWC01008343.1:12644-24151 GCA_023375785.1 Penium margaritaceum
CGAGTGTACTTTGTCACGGTGGACTCCTGATGCCAACATTGGAGTCTATACACTGTGTCGGACTTCTCGTTCAGCTTCCCAAAGCAAGCAAGCATAGCGTGCGTGAAGTTGCTCCACATTTCCGGTGGCATGAGAGGGTCATGTCATATCATATATATCTGCTCAAGAGGTAGTATGCCTTTGGTCAACGATGTGGGAGTGGTCATGTGATCCATTCATCTAGCTCCACCGGTCTCCTTCAGCCACTAGATGGAATTCAGATTTGACCACCAACTCAATGCCGTGACATGCGAAAGCGAGGCCACAAGGTCAATTTTATTCCTTGTCATTGTTGATCCCAACAGCGGTGAATTACACCTCAAAACTCATAATCCACAGCCTGGCTATCAGTCCATTGGAGTTTGTAGGATCGAATGGCCCGGGAAGTGTCGGTCGAGTCTGGGTTTCACTTGAGATTTACATTCTTTTCTCGGTGAGCAGTGCTTCGTGCACAATGGATGCTCAAAGCTCCTCCATCACCGCGTTGAACTATTTGAGAAGATGACTGTTGTGGCTCTTGGATCACAAAAAATTCTGGTATACTTCTTCGTTCATACGTGCTTGTCGGCCAGTGCCTCCCATCATGCCAGGTGGCGACCCAATGGACTGCGGCGGAGGTGAAGGTGAAGGTGAAGGTGTTGGTGTGACCACCACACTGGTCAGATTTATCATGTTGCAGCCCTGTACCTAGGACCCTGTAGTCCGGTTTGGATCCCTCCTTCTGGAAAGTCTTCCTACTACACACCTCCACCTGCCTACAACACACCTCCAATCTGGTCGCATGATGGTGACTACTATGACAGTGGATGTTGTGACAACCGCCGTGCTACCGAGCGCAGCTTTGAGAAGACCCTCACAACCTCCTCTGTATTTGTGAAAAGGGAGGTGACAGTGTTCTTGGGACCTGCTTCATTTACGCACTTCAGGCTGATGGTGTGCTTGGATTGCGTCATCTGGGACTGTCCAAGGGACATTGCCTGCTTGTGTTTTGAGGATTGAGCACTGGAAAACTTTACTTTTGCCAGGCTAGCTCACCGTGTTTAGGCAGTCACATTCCCTTGCATGTTGCACACTTAGTACCCCTTGTTTCCTAAAGCCTGCTTGCTCACCCTCTAGGTTCTCGCTCGTTGACTCTGGAGCCATGCACCACATGACATCCTGTCACTCCTCGTTTTTCTTACCTCAAGGGTCTATTGCCTCATGGGTCCCTTACCTGTCAAGTTTCTCGTGGAGTGTGGTCATTGCATGCTCACCCTCATTGATGAATACTCTCGTTTTTGGTGGATGTTCAGCCTCTGGCAAAACATTGATGCAGTGGCTCTAATTCATGATTGGCTCCTCACCATAGAGCGTGAGTGTGGTCTTCCCCTTTACTGCTTCCATTCTGACCAGGGTGGTGATTTTGTGGGATCGGTGTATGCTTTCTTCAGGAGCCGGGGCGTAAGACAGGAGACCTTTGTGCGTTCTATTACAAAGCAAAACGATGTTTCTAAGTGTTGGAATCGCACCGTGGCTGATGCGGTCCGCACTATGGGTATAGATTCAGGTCTCTTTGAGGGCTTCTTCCTCAAGGCCATGTTGTACATGACATGTTTTGGAACAGAGTTCCCCATGGTCCCTTGTCCCGTCCCATCACCCCCTACTAGTCTTGCTGTAGAAAGCACGTGTCTCGAGTTGTATCACCAGCGTCTGGCTCCCAGAGGACTGGCGAGACGGCAAACTTGTTCCCCGTAGTAGAATAAGCACCTTTCTTAGGGTTTCTCATCAGTCAAAGGCTTTGGCGGTTATGGAACCCTATTCGACAAAAAATCATCGAGTCGTGTGACTCATTGTTCTTTGAGGAGATCTTTCCACGCAATCTCCATGTTGTCCGTGTTGAGGCCCTTCCGGGCCTATCACCACCATTGCGTGGGGGAGATTTTGTACCAATGCACGATGTTGCTCCTTGTCCGTCAGTGTCCAGATTCCCTGGTCCCACTGCATCACCTACATGTTTACACACACTAGACACCCTCACCACACCAGAGTCCCCATCTGAACCTTTTCTTCTCGCTGTTGACCACACATACACATTCACCTCGTCAGCCACTGAATCTGCTGACAAGGTGAGTGAGTCCACTTCTTCGTTCGTTGACTTCGCCACCCATCTGACAGATTCCATCACTCCAGTCACTGACGAAGTCGACCGATCGATGAGTTCTCCGGCTCTTGAGTCTATCACTCTACTGGGTGACCCGCCATTTCCTTGCCTCCTCGAGCCCAATGCATCCACTCGGCTAGTGTTGATTCAGCATACTCATGCAGTCTTGGTGATTTTCTTCATTCACGCATCCCAGAGTCTCCACCAGGCATGCGTTATGCCATCACCTGGCCGTCCCCAGCCACTACCCATCGTCCCACGCCCCCATCTTACACTATGGTGAGTGAGGATCCAAGGATAAAGACCTCGGGTCTGCCCGCCCTTGCCGTTGTCACAACGGACCTTCATCCTGGATCCTCATTGGTCTATGCCCTGATCTCTCAAGAGCATCGACGTGCTGTCTCTGCCTCATTGGTAATGTCCAGTCTCATGGCCCATCACGCTATATTGTAACAATGAGAGTGCCATGGCCATTGCACAAAATGATGGCATTCATCACACGTGCACAAAGTACATCAATCTGGAGTATCACTATGTACGTACTTTGTTTCATGAAGGTAAAAGCTGGATTGTGTGGGTCGAGACTGGACAGCAGCTAGCTGACTTCTTAACCAAGGCGGTCAAATATGCATCGCTCAAGAAATTCGTCAGTCTAGTTTTTCTGCATCTATAACTGCGCATTCATGCATTTGTGAACTTCCTCTTTGCCCTAGCCCTTCATGTGTATTGTGAATGGGTGACCTTTGCATGTGCATGCATCTTGGTTCCCACAAATCATGGGGAAGTGTTTTGATCTGCACATGCACTGTCTCACTAATCTATACTATGGACTATTGAAAGGTGTACATGCTTATGCAAACAACAAACTCGATGGACGGGGACGGCAAGCACTAAGTGACGGAGGGGATGGCGCACCCTTTTGAGACGCATGGCTCCCGTCTCCCTGTGTGGAGTCTCCCACTTGGTAGTGTTATATGGCCAGCTCCATGGACAGCAGCCACCAACGCTCATGTCACGGACTGTCATGGACGCTTGTTCTTGGTAGCATAGAGCATACCTAGTTATAGGCAACCATAACTCTCATGTGTGATTTTTCGATCTCATTGTGACTCTATGACTGCGTTCACGGCATGCATATTTAAGTAGGGTCTAGTTTTCAGGAAAAAACAGATAACGACCGGGTTTAAGGCTGTCGGTCCACTAGTAGGGCTCACCGAGAAAACCCCAGCCAAAAAAAAAGGTGCATTTTCTTGATTGGTTGGTAGACTGAGTAACATGCCTCACGGAGGTGAGGGCCTAGGTTACTGTGAGAGGAGTCTCACACCACACCTCGTTCTTGTTGACTTAGTTACTATCCATTGTCAATTTCAGTTCTTGTGCTAAGACTTGAGTGCAAGTCCTCCCTCTCACACGTGAGTAGCCAGAGCTACTCACCACTAATTCTGGATATAGCAGGCCACAAACCTCAGTCCAAGTGCACGAGGCGTCAGAAAATGGTCTTATCCACACTAGCCCAACATTTTTTCTATTCATGTATCAGGGTAATAGTGTACTGGATATAGCAGAAAAAGCAATAGAAGTGGCGTGCAGGTGCCGATCAACATTGGTAGACCTCCATACGCGTAATTGTAGTGTTGGAAAATGGGCCATCTGGCTCAGTTTCAGTTCCACAGGAGCAATTTCCAGGAAAGTACCAGATTCCTGCTCCGATTGTCAATCTAAATTCACCAGTGGAAATGTCAGGTGGCAAAATGTCCATGGCTCAAGTTTCAAGCCGATCCAACGGTCGGATTGGGAGATATGAATTCATGGAATTTCTGGGGTCATCGACCGCCGGTGTCTGGTTGACCATGGGCGACAGCTCCATGCCTTGGCCGTTAAAAAAGAAAAAGGCAAGATTTCTAGGGTCAAGAAGTGATGGGAGAAATATCCAAAAAGATCCTAGATTCTTGGGTTGCCTTCTCAGAGTGTGCTAACAAGGAAAAAGGTACCTCTCCTTACTTCTAGGTGATGTGAGATCCTTGTGTACTAGCCATGGATAGATGGCCATTCTCCATGGGATTGTGGGTTATGTGACCACTAGGAGTGTTCCATAAAGGTATTTTCTAGCTCTCTAGGTCGTGTGTGAGTGATCAGCCTGATTGCTAGGCGCATTTCCTCTCTTGTGTGAGATTATGGACTCTAGTGTATGAGCCTTGGCCTCCTTGGCTAAGTGGTTTGGCTTATGAGAGGGCTGACTTGCCCAAGCTCTAGCTCTATATGTACTCTATCATTTTGAGTGATTCAACGACCATTCTTTAGCATAACTGATGCCCTTTCAGTCGTAAATGCTCGCTGATCCAAGGCTCCCTCTCTCCTCCAGTTCCAACATTTGGTATTAGAGCCAAGTTCTGCCAGTTTCAATCAGCACATGCCGTCACTTTGAGAGTGATGGGCTAGGGTCAACACTTGAACAAAGTTGACAATCAACCACAGAATCTTGAATTTTGGAAGACAAGCTTTCCAACGAGCCCAAGACCGCGAAGATCCAACAGTCGGATTGAGAGTTATGCTCAAAACGAGGTTGGCCAGGGCTACACTCTTCTCTATGCGTAAGATTGTTGCCTTGTGATGACCGCAACTCTCTTTTTTCTTTGTCAAATTTAGAAATTGGCACACGCAAATTGAACTAGGAGTTTTTCCTAAGCTTTTCATTGGTGGAAAAATATTTGCATTCCATCGATTCGTTTAGGAGAAACGCTGTTTACAAGCTGGCTGGTCTGAGTTGGAGTAGGAGTAGAAACAAACCCTGTTTTCAAGAGGGCATATCTTTTGAACTCCCTGGTTGATGACCCTGTTTCATGGGTCGATCCAAAATTTTTTGAGCTGAATTTTCCAGTGGTGGGCTCAGTTTTTGCAAATTTTGAGTATTCTGGCATCTACAGTCCATTTTCTGTCACACAGATTTCTGGCAGAAGCAGCAGTAGAAGCAGGGGTAGCGTTGCCACCCAAGGGCAACGCTTAGCATCACCAAAGCTCAAAATGGCAGCAACAGGTGTGGTAACAGCAGCCCAGTCCTTGGAGAGGCTCGAAAGATGCGCCAACGTCATGTTTTGGAAGATTCGTAACCGCCTCCTTTTGGAGGAGAGGGGCTTGTGGGAGGTGGTGAGCGGCGACAGGCATCACCGCAGCACATGTGGTGGTGGGGATGACCCCGCAGAAAGATGCAGCCGATGTAAGTTCATCTGCAGCTGTACTTGTGGCGTATGAGGAGTGGAAGAAGAAGAAGAACAGGCAGGCCTACAGGTTGCTTGTCAACACCATCTCCAACCCGTATCTTCAGTACGTGAGTGACAAGACTACTGTAAAGGAGGGGTGGGATGCGTTTTGCAAGAAGTATGAGAGCAAGGATCCTGCATACCTCATGTTTTTGGAGGAGAAGATGATGGCATTGAAAATGCAGGGTGGTGAAGGGATGGAGGCGTGCCTAGACAGGGGAAAGGATCCGGCAAAGCAGCTGAAAGCAGCGGACAACCTTGTCGAAGAGACACACTTCACTCTTCTCTTGCTAAGGGGACTCCCAACCAGCTACGACACGATACGAGAGACGCTGGAGTGCCAGTCGACTCTTGACCTCGACTTCATCTGCACATACCTGGTGCAGGTGGAACTGTGTCGTAATGCAACAAAGCACAATGGTGGTAATAGCAGTGAAGCAGTTTTTGTGGCCACGAGCTCACACAACCAGCAGCAACAACAATAGTCTGGGTAGCAGATAGGCACGAAGAAAGGAAAGAGCCACTACTACCAGAAAGAGGGGCACTACTAGAAAGAGTGCTTCATGTTCAAGAGGGACCAGAAAGAGCAGCAACAACAACAATTACAACAGCGTCAGCAACAACAACAAAACCAGGCCTGCGTGCACCACTTTGGGAACATGAACGTGGCCAAGGAGGTGCACGACCGCCTCTTCAAGGCAAAGTCAGACATGTCGCAAGTGGAGAAGGCTGATCGGGCGTGGTACAAGGACTCAGCGTGCACCAAGAGTCTAACGCACCACAAGGAGTGGTTCTCGAAGTTGCTATTTATTTCCCCTCGCCCTATTTCTTAGGGTGATGATCAGATGGTGTATGTTGAGGGGATTGGGATATTGGAGATGTGGTCGGAGACCCCACGTGGCATTGAAGTGGGAGAGTTCCATGGCGTACTGTATGAACCTGATGCTGCGTTCAACCTTCTCTCAGTCGCTTCTCTTACCAACATAGGACTCCACGCCATCTTTGATAACGACTATGGCTACATCCACGACAAGGAAACATGAGAGGAATTGGCCAGGTTGGTGAAGGAAGGAGACATGTACCGCTTGCTGGGGGCAACCAAGATCCCGCGTGAGCATAGTCTTGCAGCAGTGATGCAGGTAACGGATGGTGCGATCTGGCATGCGCGCTATGGCCACATCGGCATGCGTGCCTTGCAGCAGCTTCAAGCAAAGCAGATGGTGCGTGACTTGTCCACCATCTCCAACTTTGAGCAATAGTTATGCATCGGTAGTTTGGAGGGGGAGCAGCATCGCGAGGCGTTCTCTAGAGTAGGAGAAGGTGCAAAGGAGGTGCTGGAGCTGGTCCATAAATGCTTGTGTGGCCCGATGCAGACCCAGAGCTTTGGAGGCTCTAGGTGTTCTCTAACCTTCATTGATGATTTCAGCCGTTACACTGCTGTGTACCTCCTATCTTCCAAGGACCAGTGCTTTGACAGATTCAAGGCATTCAAGGCAATGGTAGAAAACCAGACTAGTAAGAAAATCAAGGTGTTGCGCAGCGACCGCGGTGGACAGTACCTGAGCAAGGAGTTCCAGGACTACCTCGCAGAAGCTGGCATCAAGGCACAGCATAACGCGCTATACTCGCCGCAGCAGAAGGGTGTAGCAGAACGTGCCAAGCGCACCATCGTTCAATCGGCACGCTCCATGTTGCACGCGGCTCGGCTCACCTACAACGTCTGGGCCGAAGCAGTGAGCACTGCGATGTACATCAAGAACCATAGTCTAACTAAGGAGCTGGAGCAGATGATGTCGTATAAGACGTGGTTTAGTAAAAAGCCAAGCGTGGGCCACCTTTGTGTGTTTGATAGCTTGGCGCATATGCATGTGCCCAAGGAAAAGCGGCAAAAATGGAACGCGAGGAGCACGCAGATGCTATTAATCGGCTACGACGTGGCCATCAAGGCGTATCGCCTCTCAAAGAGGGATACTGGCCACGTCATCATCTCCAGGGATGTCTTCTTCAACGAGAGCAACATTATCGGTACCAATGTCATTTGTGAGGAGATAGTAGAATAAGCTGCTGACAAGGCAAAGGGAGCAGAAATCCTTCGTGATCCAAAATCTCCTCAACCTTCCACCACTGTGACAATGGAAGAACCAGTCTACTCTCCCATGTCTGATGTAGCACATATAGTGGCCTCATCTGCAAATGAAAGGGAAGGAGATGCAACACTAGCAACAGCAGCAGTTGTGCCATCAGCACCGCGCCAGCCACCTGCTAACGCTCCAGCACCAGGTCGCAAGTACCCTCTTAGGGTGCACTACAAGCCTTGTGAGCGCGGCCATTTCTAGATGCTACAGAAACCAAAACAGATGAACATCGCAGTAGCAGCAGATTCAGATGAGCCAACGTCAAACAAGGAGGCCATGGCTGTACCAGATGTAGCAGATTGGGCACAAGCTGTGCAACAGGAGATACAGTCGCAGCTAGACAATGGCACGTGGGAGCTGACTGAGCGTCTACCTGGACGCAAGGTGATCAAGTGCAAGTGGGTATTCAAGAGGAAGCAGGCAGCAGATGGCAACCTGGAAAAGCACAACGTGAGGCTGGTCTCTAAGGGCTACTCGTAGCAGGAGGGCATCGACTACAGAGAAACCTTTGCTCCCGTTGCAAAGTTTGCCTCTGTGCACACACTCCTCTCTTCTGCAGCAGCTGACGACTTTGAGGTTCACCACATGGATGTCAAGATGGCATTCTTGAATGGTGACTTGGAGAAGAAGATCTATATGGAGCAGCTGGAGGGGTTCTTCATTGATGGCCAAGAGCACATGGTTTGTAAGCTACAGAAGTCGCTGTACGGCCTCAAGCAAGTGTCGCGTGCTTGGAACCAGAAGTTGGATGCGGCGCTGTAGTGCATGGGGTTCGAGCGCAGTAAGTGTGAATACAGCATCTACTACTAGCAGCATGGATATCAGATCCTCATCGTCATTGTCTATGTGGATGACATGCTCCTCCTTTCCAGCAGCATGTCTGCACTTCATGATTTTAAGGAGTCCATGTTAGAGCGCTTCCAGATTTCTTATCTCCCGGAGGCATCATACTTCCTCGGCATCCAGATCACGCGTAACCGTAAATCACGCACCCTCTTGCTACAGCAGAGTCGCCATATCAAGGACGTCCTACAACACTTTGGCATGGCAAAAGCAAGACCAATCGGCACGCCGCTTGAGACGATGCAATACATTGTGAGCTTCAATAGAGAAGCAGATGCAGTTGAGCGGCAGAAGTACGAGACTGTCGTCGGCAGTCTCATGTACCTGATGATGGAAACCAGGCCGGACCTCACACAGGTTGTGAGCGCTGTGAGCCAGCACATGGCAACCCCCGGACTTGAGCACTAGAAGGCCGTGAAGTAGATCTCCGCTACCTTGATGGAACCATCAACATCGGCATCACCTGCAACGGCACCAACAACAGCATCATCGGTTACACAGACAATGATTGGGCTTCAAACCCTGAGGATCGCAAGTCTGTCTCTGGACATGTTTTTCTCATGAATGGGGGTGCCATAAGCTGGTGCAGCAAGTGGCAGGTGGTTGTGGCCACCTCAAGCACAGAAGCTGAGTACGTGTCTCTCAGCTTTGGAGCTTAGGAAGCAGTTTGGCTCCAACGTCTCATGGCAGAGATGAGTGGGAGTGCGGCAGTTCCTATTCCTGTGCGCGTCGACAACCAGTGCGCAATCCTACTCGCTAAGAATCCTAAGCACCATGCACACACCAAGGACATTGACATCGCATGTCACTTCATCAAGCACATGGTACAGGAGGGTGCTATCAAGCTAGAGTTCAGTCCAACCAGCAAGCAGGTTGTTGATTTTTCCACCAAGCCAGTGACCTGTGAGAAGCAACAGTTCTGCATGAAGGCATGTGGACTCTGTTGAAGGCATGTGCAGCCACTTTGACTATGGCAAAGTGGGACATTATGGGAAAATGGGCCATCCGTGTTAATTCCTATGTGCATGTATTGCTTGTGGTCGTGAGTGCGCAGGACACGTTAGTCCCGGAAGTGGAGGCAACGTGAGCGTACATGCGCATCGTGAGTGTACGACATCCCGATGTTCGCGCCCCTGCATGCTCGTCTCCACCCTGGCCACGTGGCCTGTTGATTCCCTCTACTTGGCTGCGCACTTGGCCGATCTATCGTAGAAGCATTTTTTTAATACCTCTTTGAGACATAGATTAGTCCCTCCACTGGGGACATGTTTGGAGACAACTATAGGCTTGTCTATACTTTGTTTTTACTGATACACCCCGGGGCATCCGAGTTCGGAACCCCAAAGTCGAGGGGGTGTGCGAGGGCTTTTCCCTCGCACTTCGCAGTGGGCCAACGAGCTTTGCTCGCCGGCCGCTGGGTGAGGATCAACTAGCGATCCTCACCCGTAAGAGGGGGTACTACTCTTACTCCTATACTTGTGTTTGAAATCTATGGCCGCCCCACATTTTTTGCCCTAGATTACTCTCTAGTGGACCATTTACCATGAAACAAGTTCCAAAGTGTTCCATAGATGACTCTTATGGTATCAGAGCAGGTTCGCGGGCCTGAAAAGGACGAGACTGAGGGGCGGACCTCGAAGTAGTGGGCGGCCAGATTTGCGCATGTAGAGGACCACGCGCGTCTGGAGCCGACAGCAGCTCCGCTATGGGTATAGGGACATCGAACACGTATTTTGGACTCCCCACTGACAGCGCATTAGGCGCTGAGGGGGCGGAGCCCGTTTGCAATTCATTTGGTGGCCGTGGGATGGTGGCACCAACCTCCTAGACACCCCAAGGGTCACCCAAACAGGGAGGAACCGCTCAGGTGGGGTGGGAAAGGGAAATTGAAGGGACTGGGGGCCGGTTGCAGGTACCCAAGAAGTCCTAATGGTGGTTTCCCAGAGCCTTGGGCTCTCGTCCGAAAACTGGGCCCAAAGTGGGCCCAGCGAATTGCTGCCGAATTTTTCTTGATCGGCAAGAGGGTCATCTAGTCAAGACCAGCACCCTCGGCAGTGAGAATGTCGAAGGCCGGAGGTAGTGTTGCTGGTGGGAGGGTCGATGGGGCTCAAGGAGGAGATGGAGGTGAACCCTCGGCCATGACCCTCACGGCCGCCGCGATGGCACAACTGGGTCTAGGATCTAAGGACCTGTCATCGCCACAGCTGGGGACAAGGGACTTCCTAGCCTGGAAGGACTTGTTCCTTGATTGGTCTGCCGAGCATGGCTTGGAGGTCTACTATCTCCAGCCAGCTCTCGATACTGCTGAAGCACAAATCCTACTTTGCCCATTTAAAGCACTCCGCCGCGCGGTTCCGGATTTGCGGTCATACGCCCTACGTGAGTACTGCTTTGGGGGTAAAGGAGCGGATCCTGCTGACTCCCACATGGGAGACCCTCGACTACATGAGGCGTGGAAGCATTTGACCACTCGACAGGAGGAACAGGGCATGACCCTCGTCGTGACCCTGCGAGACAAGTTGTGTAACCTTTTCACCAAGCCTGGAGCACCCGTAGCAGAATTTTGGGATGAGGCCATGGACGTTTGGCACCGTCTACTTGGGCTCGGCACAGCATGCTCTATCCTGGAGTGGTTGGATCTCGTGCTACTACATCTAGGCGAGTAGTACAAGGACTTCCGCCGCGATGTCTTCCGCCGCCATCCGGTGGCAGAGATCGAAGTTATTCATCTCTGTGTCATCCTCGCCCAACCCGGCAACTACGAAGATGTGCTTAGAGGGGAAGCCCGCAATGCAGGGGGTGCCCCGACAGCATACGTGCATCAGAGTTCCCTGACTGGTGTACCTCCTTCCACCCATCTGACACAAACACAAAGTGGGGGCAATGGTTTAGGAGGAAGAGGCACCTCAGACGGTGGTGGTGGTGGCCGAGGGCGTGGAACTAGTGGTGGTGGCCGCGGATCTCAGAGGTGCAGTTTTTGCAACCAGGCACGGCACTTCTGGCGTCGGTGCCCCACACTGCAGCGGCAGATGATGGAGAGGCAGCAGCAGCAGCAACCGCAGCAACATCAGTGGCAGCAGCTGCAGCAACACC
>SZWC01008343.1:33617-51811 GCA_023375785.1 Penium margaritaceum
GACAGCAACTATGCTCGTCATCGTGCAGCCCGCAGCCGGGGTGGTTACGTGTTTCGGGTGTGGGTCACTGCTGTGTCGTGGCGTAGTGCAAAGCAGCCGTGTGTGGCACGCAACATTGCTGAATCTGAGTACATGGCATTGGGCGAGGCAGTGTGTGAGGGCATTTGGCTTGCACTCTTGTTGCAAGAGCTGGGATTTCATGTGCCTACTGTGTCATTGTATAGCGACAACTCTGTTGCACGTCGCATTGCTGCCAATGATGATGTATTGCATCCACGCACTAAGCATATCAACGCTGAATACCACTTTGTATGGGAGGAAGCTGAAGCTGGAATCGTTCAAGTTTGTGCCATTAGTGGGGAGGCATAGTTGGCGGACTTCCTCACCAAAGCCCTTCCTTCTCCTTCCCTCCTGTTTCAACTGCATAGACTGGGCTGCAAGTCGGCCGCACTCCCGTCCAAGGGGGCGTGTTAATTCCTATGTGCATGTATTGCTTGTGGCCGTGAGTGTGCAGGACACGTTGGTCCTGAGAGTGGAGGCGATGCATCATGAGCGTACGACATCCTGATTTTCGTGCCCGTGCGTGCTCGTCTCCACCCTGGCCACGTGGCCTGTTGACTCCCTCTACTTGGCTGCTCACTTTGCCGATCTATTGTAGAATATTATTTCTGACACCTCTTTGAGACCTAGATTAGTCCCTCCGCTGGGGACATGTTTGGAGACGACGAGAGGCTTGTCTGTTCTTTGTTTTTGCTGATATACCCCGGGACATCCGAGTTCGGAACCCCAAAGTCGAGGGGGTATGCGAGGGCTTTGCCCTCGCACTTCGCAGTGGGCCGGCGAGCTTTGCTCGCCGACCCACTGTGAGCGAAGCTTCGCTCGCCGGCCGCTGGGTGAGGATCGACTAGCAATCCTCACCCGTAAGAGGGGGTACTACTCTTACTCCTATACTTGTGCTTGAAATCTATGCCCGCCCCACGTTTCTTGCCCTAGCTTACTCTCTAGTGGACCATTTACCATGAAACAAGTTCCAAAATATTCCATAGACGACTCTTAATCCGGCTCAGACTCAGGTCCACAGGAGCAAGTTCCAGGAAGTTACCAGATGCCTGCTCCAATCATCAATTTGACTTCACCAGTGGAAAGATCAGTGGCAAAATATCCATACTCCAAGTTTCAGGCCGAACCAACGGTCGGATTGGGAGATATGAATTTTTGGATTTTGGGGGGTCATCGACCGCCAGTGTCTGGGTGACCATGGGCAACAGCTCCATGCCTTAGCCTGAAAAAAGAAAAAGGCAAGAATTCCAAGATCAAGACCTAATGGAAGAGATATCCAAAAAGGTCTTAGGCTCTTGTTTTGCCTTGTCAGAGTGTGCTGACTAGGATAAAGGTACCTCTCCTTACTTATTGGGTGAGGTTGGGTCCTTGTGTACTATCCATGGACACATGGCGATTCTCCATGGGATTGTGGGTTTTGTGACCACTAGAAGTGTGCCATGAGAGCGTTCTCTAGCTCTCTAGGTCGTGTGCGAGTGGTGAGCCTGATTGCTAGGCTAATTTCCTCTCTTGTGTGAGATTATGGACTCTAGTGTGTGAGCCTCAGCCTCCGTAGCTAAGTGGTTTGGCTTGTGAGAGGGCTGACTTGCCCAAGCTCTAGCTCTATATGTACTCCATCATTTTGAGTGATTCAACAACCATTCTTTAGCACAACTGATACCCTTTGAGTCCCGCATACTCGCTGCTCCAAGGCTCCCTCTGTCCTCTGGGTCCAACATGTAGGGGAATCTCTACTGGATTTTTTCTGTCAGAGTTAGCCTCGCCTGGTGCCGGCTTCAGAATGTTCTTGACGTGGGGGAAATACTACCAAATTTATTTTCACGGCGTTGACCACACAGTGGTGGTAGTGTAGGCAATTCCTTGGCAATGCAAAGTTGAAAGTTAAGCCGACTCACATGGCAATGGCATCGTCACACAACAGGGAAGTGTGCCTGCTACTTCTCCATTTCTTCTACCTCCTCCTCTTACCCTTCCTTCCAGGTGCATCCACGCCAGCAGCTGTGGAATCAGTGCTGCCAGACCCGGAAACCCGAGAACCAAGATTAAGGGTGAAAAATACCCAGACCCCCGCTCCCTCCCGATCGCCGCCTGTCATGTTGCAGGGGCAGCAATAGTAGCATTAGTAGCAGCCGAGTAGCAATAGTGGCAATAGAAGACGTAGTAGCAGTCGCGCGGCAGCTAGAGCAGCGTGGAGCAATAGCTACAGCAGCACAGCATCAACAGCCACAGCACCAAAAATGCCATAAGTTGTAGTAGTAGCAATAGAAGCAGTAGACACATCAGCAACACAAACAGTAATACCAGTAGGAGCAACAGCAGCATCAATAGTAGCAGTAGTAGTAGTGACAGCAACCACAATAGCAGCTTGTAGCAATTGCAACAGCGGCATGCAGCAGGAGCGAAAGCAGCAGCACAGTGTGGCGTTACCAGCAGCTTCGCGATGACTATGGCGCCGTTTGCAACAGCAACAACACCTTGGCAAGTACTGCAGAAGCTGAGCGGAAATTACACATGCTTCCACGCAGCTCTGACGGGCTGCCGGCCACCAACTTACCAGCAGAAAAGAAAGGGGCATATCAGAAGTTTTATGAAAGGGGCTCTCAATTTTATGAAAGGGGCTTTCTTTCATAAGAATTCAGCTGGTCCCATGCCCCCAGTTGGGACAATAGCTTGACAGAATACACCCAATTTTTAGAAAAACACATGAGATAGTGAAACAACACCGAACCATACTACGTGAATGGTTGAACGCCGAGGCTTGCTCGTTGGTCAAGCTGTCCCATGACCCCATGGGTCGTTGATGCTCCCCATGGAGTCATTGCTCCCACGAAAGAATTGCAAACAAGCGATTACCTCTTTGTTTCTTTTTTCGACATGCAATCCCCATAGTTTTATGCACCCAGTCACCTCTTTATTGGGAACATGGGGAGGAGCGACTTCATACACATGGCTAGAGAGTGTGAAGCGAGGAATGAATAGGAGTAGTTGTGTGCACTATAGGGTACATTGGCTTAGTTGCTCACTGAGGGTTGTTGTGGAAACATCTCACATGATTCTGAGTCTGGCTCCACCACACCCTCGGACAATGCCTCACAAGATGGAGATCCTAAGGGAGTAAGTGGTGATGACATCCCAGATAGCTTGAAGGCTTCTCCCTCGACTCACCCCCATCCTTCTCCTTTGTATCCTTACTATGCATTTATTCTTCCGAGCCCCACACATCTCCTATTTCACAACCTGACACCTCCACAAGTTCCCTAGTTGACCATCTTTCTCAGGCTCAGGACTTGTGGAGAGGTGCCTCTTCAGGAGACACTGCACCTGCAGTCACTTAGTTTTGGGCAGAAGAGATGGAGATGGAGGTGCTACGCCGAGTGGCAGACTCATTGTCTACCACCTGTAGTGAATATTTCGGAGTACTCAGGGATGTTGAGAGTTTGAGCTTCACATAGTCACTTGGGAGGATCATGCCGAGATGCGTGAGCATGTCTCTATTCTCCAAAGTGAGGTAGTTGTGGCATAGGAGCACCTGCACACATTGGGGTGAGCATGCACTGTACCGACTGTAGGAGTGAGATCCGCACACACAAATCCAGCTCCATCTTCACCCTCCAAACCAAGAGCTTCCAGCACCATCTTATTGGCACACACAACTCCAGATTCTACTGATTGGACCCCCTACACCTACTAGATGTAAGGGATTCATCATCTCTCTCCTCTCCCGGCTATGGAGCATTCAACATCGTCTTCTTTTCTCCTGCACCCTTTGAGTCCGATGAAAGTGATACCCAGTACGCTTCCAGCTGAGATTACTGGCAGTCTTCCTGTGTATGAGGTTAGACTAACTGACTCTTCTTGTGCCACTCTGGAGTTGGTGAGTCACAGGCGTCAAGTACATGGGTGAGGTATGCACATTATAGCAATTCGGGCATCACTCTCATCTCTCTGATGATGCTCTCACATCTGCTGAAACTTTCAATTGTAGTCATTTTTTTATTGTTCTTCCCTTGATCTTTTCAGCCACAGGGAGATATACTGTTCTCTATAGGCGACAGTTGGTAGCCTGATACATGCAATGAGTGTACAGTTTTCCGGGCACAATGGTGTTTGGGTTTATGTTCCCAAAATTCTCTCAGTTAGGTTAAGTGTATGTATCTTCCCAGCAAGTACCGTGTTGACAGCTCTTGCAGCCTAGGAGGAGTGCTGATGTATGGCCTTTGAGCTTTCTGATTGTCATACACTCTTGTGTATTGAGTGCTTCCTAGTTTGTTGTGATGGTTCTCAAGCAGCTACGTTGCTCTTTCTATGACACATATGGTGAATTCTAGCAGCCTAGCTTACCCATACATGTTTGATAGAGTTTTCTCAGTGGTGGAGACCCGAGCACTTGGTGGTTTTTACCAGTGCTCTGAGAGGGCCCATGTTGGTTTGCCACATGGCACAGCTGGTGCAACATAGTCAACCATTGCTCTTCAGCAGCAGGATGACGACTTGTGCCAACTCCTAGCCACATTACAGATACTCAGACGGTTACACCCACTCAGTCGCTTCTCCCATGATCTCCGGTATAGTACAGAAAGTAGCTCAGCAGCAGCATCAATAACAGCATCATCAAGTTTTCTTCAATTCCTAAAGTCTCTAGGCAGTGCAAGGAGAGATCGAAACTATGCTAAAGCGCAGGTTGGGGTGGTAGCGTTGCTGATGCAGCGTGCGGACTACCACGCTTGTTGCTTAGTCAGCTGCCCCCTCAGTCTGCCGCTCTACAGTCTAAGTCTGAGTGCTCACGGTTTGTTACTCAGAGGTGCGCGCGCTAGTATTAGCGCCAGAAAGCAACTGAAAACTATAAGTGACTGACTAGAAAACAAGAATGAGCAATAATGGGAGACCCCTCCAAATTCTAACTCCCCCTCAACTCTCTACAGCTTGTTACTCAGTTTCTAAGCCAATAACAGAATAGACTTATTTTCTTGCAGGCATGGTTTTCTCGGTGAGACCTGCCAGACGGCCGATAGCCCAAACCCGGGCGTCATCCATTTTGCCTGTAAACTGGACCATACCATAATACGCACGCTGAAAACGCAGTTGTGCGGTCAGAATCGGCTAGAAGATTAGCAGTGCAAAGTTATGGCTGCCTAAACCCAGGCAGTGTCTACGCTAATCCGCGGTACCAAGTGTGCCAAAACAACATGAAACTTGGAACCTAGGCATGACACAGCGCTGCGAACGCAATAGTGTAGTCAGACACCGCGCTGGACATGTGTCGGCAGTATATGCAACGACAGTGCCTTCCACTGGCACGACTGCTGAGGAGGTCTGCCAATGGAGCTGAGCACCAAGGAGGGCGAATGCTCCAGCGAACTGCGTGTAGGCCTCAGCATGTGTTCGCTCCCCCGGACGCCACTCCATCAGCATCGCATCTCGCTGTCAGTCTTTTGTATGCCGATGTACACAAGCCGGGAGGACACAACAGAGTACGAGTGAGAGATGTGAGACAGAAACCAACACTCCCTCATGACTCACAGGTGCAACGCACATGGACGGGCAGAGAGCTCAGAGACCAAGCGGCCAAGGAGATAGAGAACCTCACGAACGCACAGTGACTGCACTCACAGCCTTCTTGAACAAGTCACGCTTCATTGCCTTGGTAACCAAATTAGCCAACTAACATGTTGTCTCAACCCACACAATGCTGATACTGCCATCATTCAACAATGAACACATTTCATGATACTCGACATTGGTGTGCTTTGTGCTAGTGTGGTGCACGCCGTCATTGTCGGCAATGGCCATGGAACTTTCATGATCACAGTGTACCGTGATGGACGGAACTGACTGACGTAACTTGGACCAAAGGCAGCGCAGCCACATGCTCTCAGAAGCGCCAAAACGAAGGGCGACATACTCAGCCTCAGCAGTGTTGCCCGCAATGCAGTCTTTCTTGCCACTACACCAAGATACAGCTGTTCCGCAAACAAGGAAGATCCAACCGGTACGACTCTTACCTTCTAGACTGCCGGCCTAGTCACTGTCGGTGAATCTTGTTGCCACAACAAACGGCTGTCGATAGAACAGGGGACCTCACCGTGGGGTAGAAACGACGTAGCATAGTACTCGTATCGCGGCCCCAAAGTGGAGGTTACGCGATCCTTGAGAGAACTGTGCAAGGAGGTTGACATCGAGCGCAATGTCTAGACGCGTTGTAGTCGCCAAGAAAATCAATGACCAGATGAAACGCAGATATGTGGTCACGTCTACTGGCTCCCCCACCACGGCTGGATCACAGAGCATCGCCTCACCATCGGGAGACATGGATGAGTATGCTCTCGGCACGAGGAGCAAGTCCTCAGCAAAGCCCCCAAACAAGGTCTACACGTAGGCGGTCTAATGGACATGCAGGATGCCCACAGAGCGATCATGCTCAAGCTCCATGCCCAGAAAGACTTGTGCTGGCCAGAAGTCCTTCATTTGGTAGGCAGCATGCAGCAAGTCTTTGACCCGCGCGATGGCAGCTGCATCCGACGATGCGATGAGCAGGTCATCGATATAGACCAGGACAGGGATGAGGGTGTGACCTCACGGAATGATGAATAGTGTGGGATTGGCATAACTGTGAAGGAGGCCGCCACTGAGAAGCGTACGACTAATCTTATGGTTCCAGCAGCGCGATGACTGCTTCAAGCCATAGAGGGCTTTCCGCATCTTCTAGACCTTGCCAGAGCCATTGCCAAAGCCTGGAGGCTGTACCATGTCGAGCTCCTTGCCCTTGAGTGAACCATGGAGAAAAGCGTTGCTCACATCCATCTGATGCAATTCCCACCTGTGTTGGGCAACCAAGCTAAACAAAGCTTGGCTGGTGGAGAACCAACCGACCAGGGCAAAAATCTGGTCATAGTCGATCCCAGGGACCTGAGCAAACCCCTTGGCTGTGCGACTGGCCTTGTACTTGTTCTGGGACCCGTCTAGTTTCCACTTTCGCCGGAGAACCCACTTGCGCCGATGGCCTTACGGCCCAAGGGGAGGTCGAAAGGCTCATAAACATGGTGTTGCCGAATGGCGACAAGCTCGTCGGCGCATGCAGCCTCCCTGTGAGTGGCCTTGGGAGATGCCCAAGCCTCACGGAGGGTGGTTGGATCCTCTGGTCGCTCCGTGGATCGGACACTAAGGGCGTGCGTGTCTCGTGTCCTTGGTAGCATCCGCATGAGCATGGCCACAACGGCGTACCGGTGAGCCTGATGGAGCAAGGCATAGCCCAAAGCTTACCATGGGTGTAGGTAAGTGATGATTGAGAGTGTGGCCAAGCTAAGTGCCTTGGTGCCAGGGTCCCCACTCACGACTGTGGAAGTGGGTCTGACATGAGGTGAGGAGCCTTGTGGGATGACATGGGGTCGTGGCACAAGAGGACTTTAGGAGGCGGCCTGAGTGTCTCACTGTCGGCCTGGGTCTAAGGCTCCCGTCCGGACCACATGTGTAGCGCACCGATACGGATGGGGCAGCTGGCCCTGAGAGGTTGGTAGGCATGGACGGGATAGTCGTTGCTGAGAAGCTATCGAACAAGGACGGGGCAGCTAGCTCTGAGGGGTTGGCAGTTACAGACGGGGCAGCCGGCTCTGAGGGATTGTTGGACACAGATGGGGAAGCTAGCCCTGACGGGCTGGCAGACATGCACGGGGAGGCCGGCGCTAAGGGGCTGTCAAACACAAATGGGACAACCGGCCCTGACGGGCTAGCAGACATGGATGGGGTAGTCGGCACTGAGGGGCTAGCCAACATAGATGGGGCAGCCGGCAATGAGAGGCTGGAAAACACAGATGGGGCAACCAGCCTTGAGAGGCTGACGGACACGGACAGGGCAGACGACCCTAAGCGACTGGCCGACACGGATAGGGCAGCCTGCCCTGAGGGTCTGGCGGACACAAACAGGGCAGCCGGTTGTGACAGACCTGCGGTCGCAGACCATGGAACGCCTGGACGTGGCTAGACGGAGGAGGGATCCACCACTCCCCCAAGCAACAGGAGGAACATCAAACACCTGTTTCCCCGCGAACGAGGTCATGGGGAAACAAGTCCTCAAAGAAGAGGGCATCCCGTGAATCCACGATGCAGCACCGAGTGAGATCCCAGAAACGCCATACCTTTGACTGACGCGAGATGCCAAGGAAGGCGCAAGGACGGTCACGAGGCTCGAGCTTGCTACCCTGGTGTGGGGAAGACAACCACGCGGCCCCAAACTTGGGCCCGGCCATTAGTGCTGGTATGGTGTGGACTAACGGGGAATGGGTCCGTGGGGAATCCAACTCTAGACCCACGTCATGTAGGTCATGGCCTCAAAGTAGAAGCCATCAAAGATGCCGGATTTGACCCGCATGGTGCGGATGTCGTCGGCCATGGTGCGGTTCCACCGCTCAAAGACGTCGTTTTGGCCAGGCGTGTAAGCCGCCGACGTCTCATGATGGACACCACGGGAGGCAAGGAAGAGTGTGGTCTCCCCCAGAAAACTCACCCTCGAGATCGGAACGGAAGGGGCGGAGGGGGCAGCCACACTTGCATTCAGCATGGACAAGCCAGTCCTGAATGGTGGGAGCGACGTCGCTCCTTTGCCAAAGGTAGAAGACCCAGCGATATCGAGAGTAGTCGTCCATAAGTGTTAGTACATAACAATCGTACTCGTCGACGGACTCTGTTCGGAGGGGACACATGACATCAAAGTGGACCAAGTAGAGTGGGGCGGTCGCTCAAGAGGCAAAGAGGGGATAGATGGAACGGTGCATCTTCCCCTGCACACAATCAATGCACTCAGTGAGACACGGCAAAGGATAAGAGGCTGGGTCAAGGCCCGTGACTGGCTGTGTGCAAAGCATGCTGTCAACAAGGGCAGACTGGATATGACACAGGCGGCAATGTAGGAGACGCATGTGCTGCGGAGACAGTGTGCTAGTGACAAAAACATGGCTAGTGTCGGCCGATGAGGAGGGGACAGAGGTAGAAGCGGACAGGCGCGGTACATGCCAAATGTTGCCAAGGGCGGTGGCATGAAAAATGACACGACCTGATGGATGCAACGACACTGTGCCCACACCTTTTGAATGCAAAACGTCCATGCTCATGTGATCAAGGGTGGTGACGAATAGAAAGCTGAGCTCAAGGCCAGGGATGAAAAGGACATCAGTCACAAAGACATCACTAGGAGGACCACAGAAACGAATGACGTCGACACCACAGACGGGTAATACCTGACCAGAACCTGTCCAAACTCCGTTGACATCGGTGACGAGAGCAAGGACATTGAAGGCCTCACGCGAGGCCGTCATGTGATGGGTGGCCCCGGAGTTGATGATCCAAGTCTCTGACAGATCCTGGACCGGTGTGGTCAAGTCACTGAAAGTCACATGGCGATGGGCGAACGATGCTGACGTGGTGGACAGAGGTGCGAATCGGGACTTCCAGTCATCCAACCAAGCAACGTCATCAAGAGGCACGGCAGAGGAAAGTGTGAGTGAAGAGATAGGAGACGACCGTATCACAAACTCTATCGTGCAGGGTAGGTAGGTACGAGCGACTACGCAACTCACACTTCCCTGGGGTGGAGGGCGAGGAAGGCCGAGATGAAGTGCAATGAACTCCTCTAGCTGACACTCGCGGGTGGAGGGTCCGTCGAAGTAGACCGACTGTGGTGTAATGGCGTCGGAGTCCAGGAAGGAGGGAGATGCTGCTAGAGGCGCTGGTGACGGAGGAGCGGGCGTGGACGCCATGGAAGGTATTGCGGTGGAGGTGTCGCGAGTGGCGAAGGTCCAGTAGGAGCAGCGACAATCATGGCAGTGGTGGCAAGGCAATGCTCCCTCTTGAAACGCATGGTGGCGATGCCGCATGCCTCGTCAGTTGGGAGAGGACACATGTACCACCGTATCTTGACTGGCCACAGTTGTGGCAAATGAGACAGGGCCCGCCGGAGCCGCTAGACTCCTGCTGAGAGTTGTTGCCCTTCTTGCCCCTGCGCTTCTACCAGCTTGACGAGGTGGCACCGCAAGAAGCCGCTGTTGCTACGACAGCTACGGCCACAAGGCGACGGCAAGAGAAGCAAGGGAATCTATGCAATGGATGTGTGACTCCTGACGAGCCTCTTCGATGCGAAGGAAGAGGTCGTATTCCCTAGGCATGAGGGTACCCTGGGCAACCATCGCGAGGAGAACGTCCTGGGACTCATGGATGAAGATGTCGGAAAAAGGGTCAGTGGCGCCGCGCTTGATGGTTAGGAGCGCGGAGAGAGGGGGTGGCGCGGCGTCTCCAAGACGGCATATGATGTCCTCTGCGCGCTGGCAATAGGAGGTGACTGCCTCGCTCTTCCCCGTGCGGAGGGAGTTGAACTCTCGAATCAGGCGGCTGGTCTCAGCGTCACTGGACAGGCAATGAGGGCGGGTTAGTACGTGCCACGCCCTTGGAGGGTCACGGGGAGCGCCAGTGGTGAAGTCGCCAAGGAAGGGCTCGAGGGCAAGACGTGCTTCCGGAGGGGCCACAGGGACAAGGGCACGCACTGCGCGATCAGCGTCATACACCTGGTCGGCTTGGGAGGAGTCGAAGGGGAGGACATAGCAAGGCCACAAGTTCTCGCCCTGTGCCCAGATACGGGAGCTGAGCTTCCATCCCCGGAACTGCTCCCCAGACTGAAGTGGCTGTAGCGGGGTTTCGAATTCCTTTGGCCTACGGACAAGATTCAGAGTGGGGCCTAGGACTGACATCACCATGTGCTGTTGGCGCTAGGTGTGTTGTTGTGCCAAGTACTATGTGGAGTAGGAGACGCTAGGGCTTGCGTACCCCGGTGGAACAAAAGGTCGTTTCTAACGTTGTTGCTGCTACTACTGTAGTGGCGGTTGCTGCTGCTGCATCGGTGACGGCTACTGCTGCTGCTACAGCTCTTGTTGCGACAGCGGTGGCAACACCTACAATGATGCTAGCTGTTGTGTTAGTGTTGTAAGCTGCTCGCACAAAGTGGCGAGTGGATCTGTTGTGCCAATATGACCTACGGCAGAGCCTGCGGGGTGTTGGTGATGTTGTTGCTGCTATTGTTGCTAGTGTTGCTACTGTTGCTACTGTTGCTACTGTTGCTACTATTGCGGCTATTGCGGCTGCAGCTGTTCCCGTTGCTACTACTGCTTCTACTATTGTTGCTACTATTACTGTTGCTACTGCTATCGCTGATGCTGCTGTCACGATTGCTGCTGCCGCTGCTGCTGTTGCTGCTGCTGTTGTTCCAGCTCTTGGTGTTGTTGTAGCAACGACAGTTGTTGTTGTTGTTGTTGTTGTTGTTGTTGTTGCAACTGTTGTTGTTGTTGCAGTAGGGGGGTCCTCCAACAGAGGAGGACCCCTCTTTATTCTCTGCCATGGTGTTTTATCTCCTCCTTTGTTTTGCTTTGGTTTTTTTTGTTCTACTACTAATCTCAGCAGTGACGTCAGTAGTGACGTCAACCTAGAATGACTGGCATCAGTAGCTGCTACTACGTTATTTGCAGAGTTGCTACTGTATTTTTTGGTTGTTTTTGTTGACGTCAATACAGACGTAAGTAGTGACTTCAGCCGAGGATGGCTGATGTCAGCAACGGTTGTTTTTAGAGCCGCTAATGTGTCAGCTGCATGGTAGTTGCTCCTATTGTTGTAGCTGTTGTTGTTGACACTGATGCTGCTACTGATGCTACTGCTTCTGCTACTAGTGCGGCAGTTGCTGTTGGTGTGCTGTTGTGGCTGCTCCTGCTGCTTCTATTGCTACTGTTGCTGCTATTGTTGTTGTAGCAACAGTTGCTGCTGCTGCTACAGTTGCTGCTACTGCTATTGCTGTTGCTGCTGGTGCTTGCTGATGCGGCTATTGTGGCTGCTCCAACGCCTATGGTAGTGGCTGCAGCCCTTGCATGGCCACCTCTGAGGTGGGGGATTTTCTTTGGTCCCCCGTTTTTTTCTCCTCGCTCATCACAGCGAGATCCCTACTCTCTGTGAGCAGCGAGTTACGAGCAGCAAGCTCGCTACTCGCTGCTTGTTGCTCACTGCTTGGTGCAAGTAGCAAGCTCGTTGCTTGTTGCGAGCAGCGGGCTGCAAGCAGCTATAGCTGCTGCTGCTATTGGCCGCTGTTGCAGCTACTGCTGCTGGCCGCTGTTTCAGCTACTACTACTGGCTGCTGCTTGCTACTGCCGGCTGCTGGTCATTGCTGCTACTGCTGCAGCCGGCTGCTGTTGCTACTCGTTGATGTTGTTGCTATTGCTACTGCGAGCTGCTACTACTAGTTGCTCCTGTTGTGAGTTGTTACTGCTACAAGCTGCTGCGAGCTGCTCCTACTGCCGGCTGCTACTACTACGAGCTACTACGAGCTACTGCTGCTATTGTCGCGCACAGCTACTACTGGCTAGTGTTGCCACTGCTTACTACTACTACAAACTGCTGCTGCTGCTTCAGGCTTCTTGCTACTGCTGCCAGTCACTGCACGTGGATGACGTCGCCAAGTGCATCGTCGCTAGCAGCTGTCTGACGCGACCTGCCGCTCACCTCCTTGCGACACGCGTGGGGTTCAGTGTTGCCGGAAAAAACTCGGCAGCATTTCCCTTGGCCCAGTGGCCGTGGGAAGAAATCTGACGCCGCCACAAGGAGGGTCAATGGTGCAAGGAAAAATCCGGCAGCATTTCTCCCTGCACTGGCACGTATGGAGGTCCGTCGGCGTAGTCTGGCACCTGTACGCCAGTTGTCTACTGCTGTTGCTACGCTCTGGTTCTGATACCAAGCTCGATACTATGTTGAAGCGCAGGTTGGGCAGTAGTGTTGCTCATGCAGCGTGTGTGCTTCCACGCTCGTTGCTTAGTCAGCTACCTCCTCAGTTTGCCACTCTAAAGTCTAAGTCTGAGTGCTTTGGATTGGTTATTCAGAGGTGCGCGCGCTAGAGTTAGCGCTAGAAAGTAGCTGAAAACTGGAAGTGACTGATTAGAGAACAAGAATGAGCAACAACGGGAGACCCCTCCAAATTCTAGCGCCCCCCCCTCCCCAACCTCTATAGAGCTTGTTATTTTGTTTCTAAGCCAATCACAAAATAGACCTGTTTTCTGGCAGGCAGGGTTTCTTTGGTGAGCCCTTCTAGACGGCCGACAGCCCAAACCCGGGCGTCATCCGTTTTGCCTGAAAACTAGACCATACCATAATACGCACGCCGCAAACGCAGTCGTCTGGTCAGAATCAGCTAGAAAAATAGCACTGCGGAGTTATGGCTGCCTAAACCCAGGCAGCGTCTACGATAATCCCGGGTACCAATTGTGTCCGAAAATCATGAAACTTGAAACCTAGGCATGACACAGCACTGCGAACACAACAGTGCAGTCAGACACGGCGCTGGACATGTGCAGGCAGCATATGCAGCGACAATGCCTACCGGCGACTGCCGAGGAGGTCTGCAGATGGAGCTGAGCACGAAGGAGGGAGGAGGCTCCAGCAGCGTGCGTGTAGGCCTCAGGATGTGTCGGTTCCACCAGACGACACTCCATCAGCGTCGCATCTTGCCTTCAGTCATGTGCACGCCGATGTACACAAGACGTTAGGACACAACAGAGTACAACTGAGAAATGTGAGACAAAAACCAACAAGGAGTACTCGGCGTAGTCCAAATGATTTCCAGACACCACCATCCCGCCTTGACATGGGACATATTGCACCTTAGGAGTTGTTGTATTGCCTGTGGGGTCAAGGTGAGGATCTCTCACTCTACACACCCCGAAGTAGGACTGTTCCATCCCCGAGTAGGTGTTCGACGCAAGTTGTGCATCTTGGGCCCTTGTCTTCACCGCACCGGTGTTGGTTTTCTGTCAGTACCACACGGTGACCTCTGGCCTCGTTGCACACTCACCTCACGGTTGCAGGTGACTAACTAGAGAGAGGCAACCCCTGCTGGCTGCTACGTCTTGGTGGCATGACTGCACGGCGAGCCTCATAGCCAGGCTTCTGCACAAGTCTCACATGCCTCTGGCTGGCGTGGATGCGAGCATGCATAGTTACTTCGGGTTCACACTCTAGCCTGTTCTTCTACAGGTTGTTCTCTTCAGTGGCCTAGTTTACAGGTTGCAATTTGACAGTGCGTAGTTTGGTTCGGGTCACCTAACTTGGAGTTTGGCGAGTGAGATCGAGCTCGCTGCTTGCTCGCTCGCCTCCTCCCCACCTGACGACTACCACCTTGCTCTGCGTTACTCGTCGTCTCTTGTTCTCTATTAGAAATTCCACCCAAACTGCCTATGGCTTCTGCCCTCCGTTGCTTGGTGTCTTCCTTGCACCAGCCCAGCTGCTGCTTGCTTGTCCAACACAGCAGCCTACTGGTATAAGAGCAGTGTGGAAGTAGGACGACGCATTGAAGCGCCGTCCCTCAATTCTGGGACAACTTCGCGTTAGGCCCTCTCGCCGCCGCACCCTAACCATCTCGTCGTACCCTCGCAATCTCACCTTGCTCCTGTACGTTGCCCAGGCCTTACCTTTAGGCAGCACTAGGAAGCCCTTGGCGGATTTCTGCCCACGCAACAGAAGGGGGAGGGGGGCTGCTGTGCTCGATGGATTGCCACCAACTTGCTTGGCGGAGTGTCGCCCACGGGCTTCACCTTTGCAGCCCAGGTCCTCTGCACCTCTGCACCTCTACTGTACTCCAGATCCGCCCCAACCCACGGCCTCAGCAGCAGCAAACACCATTGCAGCCGCTGCACTCACTCTGCCGTACAACATTCCTCCGCGCAGCAACAGCAACTTCGGCGCCCAGCAGCAGTAGCAACAAGCAGCACTGCAGCAGCAGCACGCACGCTGCCATGTCACAGGCTTTTGCGTAGCATCAGCAGTGTTGGCGGCTTCCAATAGCAGCAGCATTGGCGCCTTGCAGCAGCAGCAGCAGGCAGCATAGCAGCAGTAGAACGTACGCTATCGTGCCACAGGCTTTTGCGTAGCAGCAACATTGTCGGCACCTTGTAGCAGCAGCAGCATCAGCATCGGCACCTTGCAGCAGAAGCAGCAGGCAGCATTGCAGCAGTAGCACGCACACTGTTGTGCCACAGTCCTTTGCGCAACAGCAGCAGCAGTGGCGCCTTGCAGCAGCAGCAGCAGCGGCAACGTTGTCAACCTCAGCAAAGGTTGCAATGCTGTGCATCTTCGTAGCAGCCGTCATCGACTGCCATGATCAGCCTCGCAACTGCACCACCACACACGCTGCAGCGGTGGTGGCGGCTGCCCAGCAGCACCCTCTCTGCAGCAGTGTTGGAAGCTATCGCGCACGTACCAACGCGGTGGTGCACGCCAAACTGGCTTCCTCAGACGTGCCGGGTGTGGCATCATGCGGCGAGCACCACGAGGAACAACTGGCGCGTCAGTCCCCGCCTTCGCAGCCGGCTACGCGACAAAGCTCGGTAAGCCCTCCCTCCCTTGGTGCCTCTGGGGGGATTGACTAGCCGCACAACACCGCTGCTGCGTCGCCGCACTCGACTTGGCGTCCGGACGCGGTAGAGCTTGCTCGCACCTTCACACGTACCGCGTCCGCCTTGATAGACGCGGCAGCTACAGCTGCTGCCACCTTTGCCGCCGCAGCTAGAGCAGCACACGCCCCTGCATCAAAGTCAGCTGGCCGCACCGCTGAGTCCTACACTGAGGCGGCCATTATAGCTGAACCATTGGTTGCGGCAGTCGCACACATTGGGACACAGCTTGCGGCAGCCGCATCAGCTGTGGCTTCTGCAACAGCTTCTACAGCTTCTACCGTATCCACTACAGCTACGGCCATTCGCACTTCCACAGTCGTCGCTGTTGCAGCATCCGCATCTGCACCCTCCGACATCACCACACTCGTCACAGCGGCCGTCATTGCAGCAACGATCCTTCTGACCATTGGTGCCGCCTTCACCACTGGCTGCCTGGCACTGATTATGCCGGTTGCATCTTGCGTCTCTGTGCTCTCCGCTGCAGCTGCTTCCATTGTCCCGCCTATTCTTGCTCTTTTGCGCAGCCCCTCACATGCCTCGTGAGGTCTCCTGGTCTGTATCTCCCTTCTCCTGTCCTCTGTCTCTTTTCTCTGTGGTGGCTTGTCTGTGTGACTTGGGTCGGGCTGTCTTTCAACACATATCCACCGTGCCTAAGGCATTCCCAGAGTTTCCCTCGCCCCAGTGGGCGTGGGAAACTCTGCCAAAATTTTCTCGGCAGGGTCCATTAGTCATCACCATGCCTGGTGACGACGAGTCGGTCATAGCAGACCTTCAGCGCAGCCGGCCCTTGCTCGTGACGCTCAGCGTGATGCTGAAGAGCGTCCCAAAGTCGCCAATGACAATCGCGCCGCCTTCGCAGATGAGGTGGCTCCGCTTGTGCTTAAGCGGCTGCCTCCTGCCTATGTCCTGCCAGCTGGCTCCTCTGTTGGTACCGGTGCCGATGTCTCTTCCACCCCACCTGGTGCTGGCTCTGCTGCCTCAAATCCTGCTATCACCCCATCTGCTATCCCTCCTGCCGCAGTCTCCCGCCAGCATGACTTCTTCTCCTAGCCTCCTATCCTTTCTACTAAACTTGCCTTCTCTTCTTGGGAGACCCGGTTTAGTGCATGGGCTCAGGGAGAACGTCTATGGGAATACTACTTCCCTGCCACACCTTCATTCACCCCTGTCACTGATGAGTCTGCTCGCGCTGTCCGTGCCCTCATTGCCGCTGCCCCTGAGACACTCGTCAACGATGTTGATACTTATAATGCTGACCCCGTTGTTCACCGTCTGGCTGACCTAGTCGGTGCATACACCATGCTTCGTCGGCGCACGACATTCACAGGTCAGGCGGCGCAAAGTGCTCTCATCGTTCAGTTCAACACGCTCTTAATGCGTGCGGACGAGTCGGCCGACGCCTACTGGGCACGCGGGCTCAAGCTGCTTTGCGAGCGTGGTGAGGCCGCACCAGGTCAGCTATCAGATGTGCACACCATGGTCAACGGGTTAATCCCTGAGCTGTCCGACCTTCTCCGTGATGTCAAAGCAGACGAGTTGCAGCGTCTTGCCTCCCAGCCTGTTCCACCCAAGTCCCCTCCAGGCGTTGGTGCCCTCTGGGACTTTGTCGCTGAAAGACTTGCAGCTTGGTGGACAAGTCTCCAAAACAAGCGCCTTCATCGCACTGCTGTCGCAGGGGTGGCCGCCGTCTCCATTGCCACCTCCGCTTCTTCCTCCACTGCTACATCGGCCTTGTCTCCATCCTCTTCTTCTTCCTCTTCTACCTCTACAACCACGGCCCTTGCCTCCCAGGGCCGTGGACGTGGATGCGGTCGTGGGCAAGGCAAAGGGAAGGGCAAATCTTCTACGCCGTCTCGTGTTCCTAGTGAGGTGGTGTGCTGGAATTGTGGCTCCTCTGAGCATTCCACTCGCAAGTGCCCTGCACCCCCTGACTACGTCCGCCTCGCACATGCTATGCGTGCTCATTGGGCGCACAGCATCATGTCCTCCTCTTCTTCTTCCACTGTCAGCTCCAGCTCCGGCTCCAGCTCTACCTCGTCTACTAGTTCCTCCCCTACTCAAGCCTACTTCGCCGCCGGTGTCGCCGGCGTCCATCCGCATGTCCACTACCCTTGGGGCTGGCCGCCGACCTATGGAGCGCCCGTCTTTGCGGGCTCACCTTCCTTAGCCTACGTCCCTCCTCCGTGATTTGCCCCTCTCTTGAGCGTGCCTGCTCCATCATCTGCAGCCTCCATCGACGACGAGCGCCAGCTAGAGCAGTCTCTCCTCCAGCGTCTTCACCTTCGTGATCAGGGAGGTGAGAGTGTGTCTTCATTGGCTAGAGGTCTTCCCTGTCAGACTAACACCTTCCTTCGTGGAGACCCCCCCCGTCACGTCCTTGGGTTGCCATCCTTGTCTGTTCCGTAGGTCAAGCACTGGCACTCTGTTGTTCTCCCTTGTTGTCTTGCAGCCTGCGCCTCGTTCCCGCCCTCCGTCGTCACTATCGCCACCTGTGGCGTCCTTCCCCGTATCCGTGTCTCTGGCGGCTTCTGGGTCCTCGACTCTGGAGCCACCCATCACATGACCTCTGTCCGGTCCGCCTTTGTCTCCTTGGGTCCTGTCAACTCTGTTCGCTTTGTGCACACTGGTTCCGGCCAGCGCCTTCCCGTCCAGGGTGTTGGTGTTGTC
>SZWC01008343.1:76993-113567 GCA_023375785.1 Penium margaritaceum
GGAGAAGCATTTCTGGCGGCAGCAGCAGGCGCGGGATGTTCCAGGAGCGCAATATTCATGCCCGGAAGTTGCGAGGCAGGCAGAGAGGATAAAAGTGGGAGGAAAGCCTGCTTTGCGCCCCCTTCCCAGAACTCACCCTGGTGATCTTCTCCAGCCTCTCCATGGCAGGGCAGGTTGGGAGCCTAGGATTCTTGCTCTGGCTCCGATTTCTATCCCTCTCCCTCCCTCACTCTCCCTCCCTCTCTGTTTCTCTCTCTCTCGGTCTCTCTCCTTTTGCCTCCCTCACTCTTGTGCACGCAGGCGGATGCGTAGCCAGCTTGCCCCTGGCTGACACGGTCACGTCGCGAATGCACGCGTCTAGAAGCGAGGTGACTTGCGGGAAAAATGGATGCGACGACCCGGGGGACTGATGAGGTGGAGATGGTGCTGGTGATGGTGGTGGTGATGATGATGGTTGTTATGGTGGTGGTGGTGGTGGTGGTGGTGGTGGTGGTGGTGGNGAGGGGGAGTGGGGGGGGGGGAAGAAGAGGGGGGGGGAGGGGACGGTGGTGGTGATTCTGATGGTGATGATTGTGCTGATGACGGTGGCAGTGGTGGCTCAGGTGGCTCGAGAGACTTGGCGGCAGCGGCCTGCGAAACAGGTGCACTTGGTCCCGGGGGCACTGCCTCTCCAGAGTCCTGCAGAACTAGAGAAAGCGGCCAGACAACGTCGTCGCCTCGGCCGACAGCCCCGCAGACACAAGAGGAAGCGGCTTGGCCGGAATCCCGCACGTGCACAAGCTACGCCTTTGAGGTGCGGGGGGATACCTGAACGTCAAGTGGCAACTTGGTGGTAGTGCTGTTCGCTGAGAGGGGTGAGGAGCGGGTAGAAAACTAGGAGCTACCCCGGTGCGGTGCGACTTGCCCGCTTGCTCACTTACTCCTGAGCAACTCAGTTGTGTGACAGCATCTATGCCTGAGAGCTCCGATTCCAAGCAGCGGCAGTTCGCTGCGTTGCCGGTGTCGACTTGCCCGCTTGCTCACGTTCTCTCACGGCTCCGCACGGCGCAAATGCGCACGTGCAGTGTGGGGCACCGTGAGGGCCGTGACGCGGCATGAGCAGTCCAGGGCCAGCCATACATGCATCTCGCACGGAAGCGAGATGCAAACGCTCGTCATTTCGGTGAGTTGGAGTGTAAGGTTTGCTTGAGAGTTCGCGAGCATACTTGCCAGGTCGCTCCAGACCCTGTGGGGCGAAAACACAAATCGCTCACGCGCAACCGCAGATCGTCACTTTGGGCAAATAATGAGCCCGACTGTCGTCATCGGCGACCATCCAAGGGATCGTTGCGGCGGGATGACGTCAACTCCGAAGCCCATTCATGTGGTACATTGACCTCCGACCCGACGAGTAGCCATCGTTGGGCATCCTCCTACTCGCCTTCCTCACGTTCTCCATGTTCCACATGCAACCCCGGCACATCCCCCGTAGGTGGACCCCTCCGTTTCCCGGAGTCCGGAGTTTTCATGGCGTGCAACGTCCGCGCAGGCAAGTAGGCCGGCACGATCATGATGGACGACTGCTGACCAGTGCTGACGACTCTCGATGACCCCATTTCTCTGGCTGCGATTGGGAGGAATGGATCGAGCTTGGAAAGTGGCCCGACTTGCCCGCCACTGGACCAAGGTCTCGGGAACTTCGGCTAGGGGTGAACAAGCTGAAATTCGTCGAAGAGGTTGACACAGACTGCTACCATTGCTTTCTCTTGCCAACACCGCCAGCGCTGCAGATTTTCAGCCCAGGTAAGCCCATGTCTAGTAGAATCATTCTCTTGGTTCCATTTACGCCAAGATTCACAGTCCAGTGATCTCATGGAACATCTGGAATTACAAACAAGTATTTTCCCCCGTTAAATATCATTCAATGTATACAATTTGACTAGAAAGTAACCATCTATCTAAAAGATACTGGATTGTTGCGGTAAATTGTGCCCAAAATTCAAATAACAGGTGTCTCTGCACCTCAAAAAGCCTCCATTTACGCATTAAACTCTTTCAAGCTACCAAACCTTCATTTTTTATTTACCTGAAGTCCAAACCTCATTGTTCTTCGTTTGCTCGTTTGTACTCTTCTTTTGCAAACATTGTGTCCCTCGAATATCTCCATGCCCGTGTAACTCACTAGTGAGATCAAGGGCAGGGTGAGGTATCTAATTCAAAACTATATTTTATAACGCAAATGTCGGGTTTTCGAAGACTGGTGGCCGCTTCAAGGATAGTTTATTGCCTCCTACGCATTTCTCGATGTCTTGGTGAATGGCCTCCTGATGAACAACTTGCATATGCATCCTTTAATTTTTGCACTAGAATTTCATACACATGCTCATTAAATTTGCTTTGTAGTTTCTTACCTATAATTTCAAACGACTTGTCATTCTCATGGTCGCATGCTAATCTACGGTACACATTGTACGAGGGGGCAGTATCTTTTTACTTCTTTACGGGAGTGATGTGTCTAGTGCGCATACGAACCATGCCAGTGTGTTGTTCTCTACTTCCAGGTGCGTTCCTACTGCGGCTATTCATAAGAGTGTCAACGAGTGAGCAAGGACGTTAGATGACCCCGTTGCCAACACGTTGTCAATAGAATGGCATAGCAAAGTCACGTGGCCACATGCCACGTTCAAGAGAATCTTGATGCTGCTTGGGACTAGATTGACTGTGGATGATCCCAATTTCATGGAGCAAGCCTCCAAGCGCAGTAATGGCGGTCACTCTATTAACAAGAGAAGAGAGCATTAAAGGTGTGAAAGGCCATAGACTGACACATGACATCAACCTCACATGACCAGCTATCACATAAATCTCAAGCCAAACTACACTGGTGCAGTGGAGCACAAAACATAACACAGTGCTCGCGAACTCAACAAGAAGGTAAGGAGCACAATTTAGCGCAATCGTGCGAGCCGCAAGGCCGAGAGCATGCACCGCAAGCTAAAAGGCTTTCTGTTGAGTGCTCTTTTCAACATACATTGTGGAAATTGTGTGAAGAAGCACATACCATTGCATATGCATTAATGTGGTTCCGCTTAGCTAATAGTGAAGTTGTCCCTCCAACAACAAATTCACTCCATGTTTGAGCACATGGAGTACACTGTTCGGCAACAACATCCTGTGGTGTGGTTGAACACGCATAGTTTCCGCAGCCACAGTAGTGAGGACCTCCCAACACCCAGAACATGCTTGAAAACATGATGCATGCCATATAGAGTTACAAACAACAGATGGTGCAGATATACATGGTGCGACAAAGCTCTGTTGACCAACGGGGACATATGGTGCGACAAGGCTGTGTCGGTCAAGAACACATGCATTGGCAGGTAATAAAGGGTGGTGACATGTGTATGTCGAAGTTGATGACCTTGCACACGGGGTGCTACACTGAACTCTAGTGGATGTACCTGTAAGAGGGTTGTCCATGTTGCAGGAGGCGGTAGTCGTACTAGCTGTTATGTCTGTACAATATCTATAGATACACGTTACACCCATGTTGACACATGGACTGAGGCAGGCGTGCCAGGTGATGTATACAGTGGCCCATATAACGTCGAGATTATGGTGGACGGTGTGGCAGGGAATAGCTACGGCCGGAGCTACGTTGGCACAGGAGTGAATGTTGCCATTGCCCGAAGTGTGGCGGTGCACGGACCGGAGTGGGTATGTGACATCCAAGCGAGAGGATGGAAAATACATGGATGCTTGGACCAAGGCATTGTTGCTGGTGCCATTAGGTTTTGCAACTCTGCTTGCATGCCTCGAGCTACAATTGTGGACATGAACGCCAAATGTCCAAACTGCTTGCATAGTTACGGGTCCCATGCATGCAAGTGGGACATAAGGTGTCGCAGCTATGGACATGCACATCATCAAGTGTTGCACTCGGCTCCCAAGGCAGTGATTTTAATGTCCAACCTGCTTGCGGGTTGGGTATCAAAACAGCTGCATATCCGACGTCCCGACAACGACATCCGCCCGTGCTACTCCGATTGCCCCTTTGTACACCTATTTATTTGGACCTTAGAAACAAGGGCAATGTGGCCCGATGGACATATGTTATTATCGATTCCCTCACTTCATCACTTGACTTTCCTTGTAGATTCTCACATGCATGCAGTTCCTCAACCACCTTGGCAACCTTGGACTTGGTATGTTCCCTCGATATCGGCAACGCGGAAGTGCTGCAATGTATCGCATAAAGTATTTCCCTTGAACACCTTAATCAATGGGACAAGGATGTCCAGTATCCATCCACTTTAGGACAAAGCAACTGAAACCAATGCCGAGGATCCAATGGTGGGTGTTAGGCAAAGCTCGCATCAAAGCATGGAATTCCCGCAGCAAGACATGATTGTTTTGTGACAGAGCGAGGAAAGTATGTCAGATACCATGTTCCATTGTCCATGCAAGCAATAATAATTTCCATTATAGAAAGTAACACAAGATGAGTGGTGTTTGCACAAGATCACTTTACACCAACATGACGTCCAAGGCCTACCGAGTTCTTGGTGCAATGGCGGTACCACCGCGGGAAGCAACAATAGTGGCATTGGAATTGTCCAACAAACCGAAAAACCCCATGACTGACTCAAGATTAATGGTGAATGCGTGGACGTGTTATTAACTTGTACCAGTTGTGATGGATGGGGAATGACCCACTGAGGTATGGTCAGAAGGTCACCATCCTCTCCTTATTCTCCAACTGGTGGTGTTGTCAGGAGAGACACCACCAGCTCCTGGACCCGTAATCCACTTCCAAAGATACCCAGTGCATTGTGAGACCCATTTCTATTCCTATAATAACTACTTTGCGAGGTCTATTTCCTTCCACATTATTGACTTAGGTCATCCCTTGAAGGTGGGGGATAGGAAGAGGTCATCATGCATATGTGTCTTTGGTAGACTCACATCTACGTAAAGCCATGTAACAAGCATTGTGAGATGTGCACGGCCTTCTTCAAGGAGTGGAAAACATTTGTGCCATGGCTCGGTGGGTGCGCCGAGCACATATTGTAACCCTAGTTATTGTGACTTATACTCAATATCAGAAATGGTTGGTGCAAGTGACATCTAGGTCAATTTCAACCTAGTTGCCACAAGGAAGAGACTAGATTACGAATGCAGCAAGTTCCACCTTAACCCATGGCCGCTTGAGCATTACAGGGCCAGGCAAGCATCGTCATCTTTTGAAATTTGACATGTTTAGGGATAACAAGGATTAATACCATTTATAGGCGAGGCACACCAACAAGATATTGCATGTGAGTGAGCGAAGGGCGTTTTGAGCAAAAGTTTTTCGCTCTCTAAAAGGTTCACTGACAAACTCCATCCATGTCAGGAGAAACATGTAAAAATACTGTTCCTCCAAAAGAGGCCAAACCAGGTTAGGAATAACAAAGACGGGACTAGACCTCCAAAGTCATGGGACGGTGGAAACTTCTTGGTATCCACCAGCAAGTTATCCGGTACATCAACAGTGATATTGGTACCAATTCGGGGTTCCTAATAAGGGCTTAGTATAGTGTAAATGACAAGTTAAGGCATGCTAATACAAGGGCAGGAAGGAAACATGGAAAGCACATCGGAACAAGCTCATAACCTACCGGTGTTACCTCATATCAATCCGCTCCACCTCCACTCTCTGGTTCAACATGGCCTATACACTCGCGACCATACCCACAGTGTATGTACATGGTGATTAACAAGCATGGAAAGTGTAGTGATTGAGGACACTACATGGTCAAATTCAATCTATGTTGCTATCGATGTCCACAGTATTATGGTTACAACCACATCTTTGCATCGACCCACATCAATGTTACATCGATGACGGTGCCAATGTATGTCATTTTCAGTTTAAACAAGTGGGATTGGGTACCTCAGCCAAGTAAATATCTCCCTGACAATGTCCCCGGCTCCCAAAAAACACGATGTGGTCGGGGTCACCTACGGGGTGGCTTCGATGCCTCTTGGACAACGGGCGTGGCCGGCAACTTGTAAAAACGGCAACCGAATCAACTTATGCAACAGCGGGTTACTCATAAATCCTACTTGATGAAGTAGGATGTTATCATGTGTCACAAGACACGATTCAAACTGAACCACATGTAGCCGAAAGTGTAACTAGCCACGTCGATTTTTTTTCACCATTTTCTAGTTCCCAATTTGAAGTAAATGTCACATGACTAGAGTGTATACTATTAGCGAGACTTTCATTAACACAATGGTTTGACCTTCTTTACCTTCTTTTCATTTTGAACCTTTCATTTGATGTTCCCACATGTCTTCAATGCGCATTACCTGGCAACCCATTATTGTCCGGGCGGTAGACAAATGTCCACGTCATTGAATCCTGATGTCCTTCAACAGGTAGTTCCTTTTCATCTTGGTTTGCATGTTTTTTGGTTGCAAGCCCCTCCTGGAAGGATGAGTTTATCTGTCAAATTCCTGTATCGACCGATATTGTCAGTCGTCGGTGCCAGCCACCGGCGTCGATCGCCGGAAACTGGCGCCAATGTCGAACGTTGGCGCGTTTTGCCAGCGTCGACGACTGGCATCAGGGGCCGGCGTCCACAGTCGGCGTCAATGGCTGACACCGATTGCTGGCGTCAATCGGCATCGTTGATCCTCAGCATCAATTGCCAGAGTCAATCGTCGGCATCAATCACCAGCATCATTTGCCAGTGTGAATTGCCTGCATCAATCGCTGTTGTCAATTGTTGACAATCGACAAACAGGGGCTCTCTGCCACTGGCTCCGACTTCTTGTCCAGGCCTTGCATAATGCCGCCGGTTTCGGCCCCTGCCTCCTGCTGCTTGCCTTGTTTTCGGATCCTGTTTTGTGTCCCTGTTTCATGTTTCTGGTTGAGGTTGGAAAGGCCATAATTGCCCAAGAAAGTGGTCATTCCTCTTGCACGTACGTTTGCGGGAGTTGGAGAAAACCGACTAGTCCTTTCTGCATGCAAGTAGCCGCCATGGCTGCTAGGGTTGTACGCACCGTCACAGCTCCCCACTCCAGCACTGACACAATGACTTGCTGCAATCCTCCTCGTGTGGGACCACTTGAGGGTGACTTCCTCATCCTTGCGTTGTCCCTTCACCAATTTCCTCATGCAATAAGCACAAAAAGGCCGGCTTTTATTGTGGTTCCTGTGGGAAGGATATACCCGGAACCTACGACCGCATACATGGCCACTCTGGGGAGTAGAATGCCAATGTTAGCAAGTACCCTTACCCTCCACCACTTGCTCGGGATGTTCTTGGGCTTGAGCGAATTTCTAAGCCCCCCGTCGAGTGGCAACCATCCAACCCCGTACTGTACAATGGGAAAGGGTGCAGCTGTCGAACAAAGGGAGAAGCCCGTTCAATGGGTGCGCGTGTAGGAAGAGCAGGGGCGAAGCAACTATGTTGAGTGGACGGGAAGTGGGGTAGTGGACTCCACTTCTCTTCCGGCGGGTGGAAGTTTGAGAGGTGCTGGTGCAGGTCAGGGTGTGGCTGTGGAAAGCGGGGAACTTGCAGCAGGGGTGCTGGCAGGCTTGCAAGCTCAAATAATCCTACACTCCATGCCGTTGGTGGACATCAACCACATGGCAAGAATGAAGCAAGCATCGATGTGCCACTACTCTAACAATGCGCACAACCGGGCCTGCCAGAAGGACATCGTCAAGATCATGGTGATTTCGGCATTGCCGATTTCTTTTTTTCGCCAGCCGTTCATAATGGATGCCATTGAAAGTGGCAAGAGGACAAACCCAACATTCAGGAGTCAGCCTTGCCATTGACGAGTGGGTGGATGATCAGACCCGCCCGATCTACAATGCGATGGCGGTGAATGTGCAAGGCTCTTGTTACATTTTCTCAAGGGATGCAAGTGTCTTGGTGTAGAATGCTGGGCATATGGCTGGCATGATTGAGCAAGCAATTGTCAAGGTGGGAGAGGAGCACGTTGTCTCCATCATTTGCGACAATGCGGTTGTGAACAAGCCGGCGTTTGAAGGTCTTCTGGAGAATTATCCATCAATATTTTCCCACGGATGTTGTGCCCACAACTTGGACTTGGCCATGAAGGACATTGGCAAGTCGGAGTGGGGAGCTGCTATCCTTGCGAAGGCAAAAGGTGGTCACGTTCTTTCGTAACAATGACGTGCCAAGGACTTGGCTGAAATCAGAGAGTGGCAGCCGTGTACTCACTCCACGTTGCGACACGCGCTTCACCTCATCCTGCTCCATGCTGCAGTGGCTGCTGGACATGTGCCCCTTCCTCGCGAAGATGGTGAACTCCGACGAACAGGGGAGTATGGGTGAGCAGCGTGATGCAGGTTTCAAGGCCAAAAGAAATTTGTCCGCAAGATTGTGTGTAGCCGCGCATTTTGGGTGTAGGTGCGTGAGCTACGAGACCTGCTTGACCCATACGTTGAAGCTCTTCGTGTGGCAGACTCGCCAACAGGAGGGGTGGCGGACATCTATGAGGCACTTCTTGACTGCGTTGGAAAAGCGCGGGCACTGGCCGCGCCTCATGGCAACAAACCTGCTCAGGTTGGAGAGGCAAACGTGACTTTTGTCGTGGGGCGTTTGATGCAGCGGTGGAAGTCTGACATGTCGTGCCTGCTATACCCTACTGACACTAATTAACGGTGGATTTTGAAAGATGTCACAAAATACACCATTTATTGGCCAAACTTTTCAATTTGTTTTGTCATTAGGGTTAGAGGTTTCTCAATACGCAGACAAACCAAGTACTATTCTTTCCAGGGTTCGAGCTCAACTCCTGCTTTGCGCACATGAATGTCTTTGCGAAGGTGGTGGATCACTCCAAAATGTAGCAAATCGCTTTCGTAGTGTGATGTTTGGCCATCACAAGTGCGGGGTGCAACCTGTCAGATGAGCGGATGCAAGAAATACGTAATTTCATGAGGACCTCGAAGGCAGAGGTTGAACCGCTCTGACGCTGTTTTTTGTCACAGGGGACACAGTTGTTTTTCATTTTTGTCACAAGTGTAAAAAAACATGAAATCTAGGAATATTTTTGCCGATAAATACTGTCAGTAGGGTATGCTGCAGCACGTCTCATGCACCCAATCCACATTGGCAACAACCTATTTGCTAATACAAGGCTCATGAAGGACTGGGCCGCCGTTCTGGAGGAACTGGTGCCTGAATTGCAAAGGGAGCAGCTCCAGAATAAGATTGACGCTTTTAAGCTCGGATAGAATGCGGTGTTGGTGGACCCAATTTGCACTCCACAGCATAATGCTAAGGCAGCAGTAGCTGTTGCGAAGGTCATAACAAAGGAGATCCCCGCTCACACCTGGCACGCCATGTACATGGGCGACATGCCAATGCTTTGACAGCTGGTCATGAAGGTATTGGCACAGTCCTGCTCTTCCTCGGAGTGTGAGCGTGCCTTCACCGTGCACGAGCTCATCCACACGGCCCGTCGCAACCGCCTCAAAGTTACTCCTCAGAGATGCCGGTTCGCTGTAACGTGAGACTCCGCAAGCACCACAAGAATACGTCAGTGCGGTGTACACTTCAGGCGGCTTCGACAGTTGAAAGAGATGCCTCCGACAGCGAGGATGATGGTGCTTTGGTGGAAGATGTCACAGCTATTGGGGAAGAGGTGAAGATAGATGCCATTGAGAGGGAGGATGACGATGAAGACGTTGATGATGAGGATGATGGAGATGTGGAAGAGGAGGTGGGGGATGGTGGGGAGGGGACTACTGCTACATTGGTGACACCATTTGCATGTGGTGTCCACCAGAGGGAGGAATTTGACATGGGAGGGGGGAATCGAACAGAAAGGGGGCAGAGCAATCCACGTGGACGTCGTGGCCATGGTGTGACAGCAGGTTCTAGGGAGGGATCAACTGCTGGTGCGGGAGCCGTTGCAAGAGCAGGTGCGGGAGCGGATGCAGGCGATGGTGTGGCTTCTGGTGCAGGTGAAGCAACAGCCACGCCAGCAGCAGGTGGTGCGGATGGGACCATGACTGCGGCAGAGGCCGCAGGTACTGGTGCAACAACGTTTTCAACAGCCACTGCTAGTGCTGCAACGGTTGCTAGTGCCGCATCAACATTTGGTGCGCCATCAGAGGCAATTGGGAGTTCACGGATTGGCCATGGCAGGTCCAAGAAGCATGCCAGCAATGGAGGTGGAGGCAAGGAGGGTGGCTCAAAGAAGAACAAGAAGTGGGGCCACGGAAAGTGAATGCCTTCATCGCATTGTTCCCGTTGCTTTCCTTGCCTTGCAGGTCTGTCCTCTATGCATGTTGCATGTTGTGTGCATGTTTTTGTGTGCAGCGCATGGAATTTCATGGTGAACGGTCTGCCGTACCATGATGGATCTTCACTCTTGCTTCTGCACTTACAATGCTCATGAATGCCTCTCAAACTGTGCTTGCTGACATTTGCTTCATGCTTAGGGATCTAAGTTATTGACCTCAATGTTTGCCTCATGCATGCAAGACATCCAAGGCCTAGAGAGAGAAAGACATGAACGAAAACATGGAGCAGGTTAAGAGCTGAACGTATTGGATGGTGAATTTCAACTCCATTTATTGGAAGATTTATATCACTTCATGATTGAGTGAATATGGTAATGTCTAACGTTTTTATCCAAATTCTCAATCAATAAAAAGCGGATAAATGGTGTTGGAATCAATGTTTCATTCAAATTCAACCACGTATGGCACCCACCACTATGATTCCAAGTGTTGTGTCACACCCACGTCCAATGTATGATGCATGCGGTACATCCGATGCCCGATGTACATCTCAATGTGCCGATGTTCGATGTACCTTTAGCAACATATAATTCAATACAACAAAATGATAGTAGAAAAGTTTAAATGCATCCAAAATCAGTACGTTGTGCTGAAATTGCAACGTAGAGGCTGTCTTGTTATGTTACCAAAGCTAGGATGTCACAAGAAACACGACAATAATGCAGGAGAGAGGAGGAAGCACACACATACACACACACACACACACACACACGCACACACACAGAGAGAGAGAGAGAGAGAGAGAGAGAGAGAGGGAGGAGGAAGGGAGGGAGGGAGGGAGAGGGAGATAGAGAAGTGGATCTCTTTTGTAATGAGAATATTGGAAACATGTGGTATGAAATACATTGAAGAAGTTTCCATTATTTCTCCCAAAAGAAAGAAATTGTTGGTATTAAGAGTGACACAAAGATGATGTAGCTTTAAATGGTGCAATGAGCCATGACTTCTGAAAAAATCATCGATGTAGCTTCAAAGGGTGCAACGATTCATGATAAATCTTGTAGGGAAAAGCCCCTCTCTAGGGTAGGGGTGGTCATTCTACTCCACTTGGAACCCATCATTTTCGAGGCTCTAGCAAGAGGACCAGTTTAGCCCTCTCTCCTCGAAAAAAAATGGGGGGTTGCTAAACATCACCCCTTGCCATGGCAAGGGCAAGTCGGCGGACAACCCTCTACTGACTGCCGGCCAGTTGGCAGCCGGCCGGCTGGACGGACGGCGGTCGGTCAAGTGATTGGCTCCGGCCACCTTCTGGCAATCAGTTAAGTTGGTCACTCCATTGGTGATCAATATGTTGTGATGTCTTAAGGACTGAAACCTCTGGCTCTAGCCCCGACATCGTCCTCACCCGGATAACGATTTGAGGGAGGAGGAAAAGTGTGAGAGCGGCGCAAGAGAAAAGGGATCGTTGGTACAAAATCGTTAGTCATGCCTTGTATGTGACAAATTATTGTTGATGCGCTAGAAACAAAACTGAAGCCTTATTCGATGTGAGGTTCCATTTCTACTATACAACAATCATGCGAACTCATGGGTTTGGGGTGATACCCCTCTGTTAGAATGAGGAAGCGAGGTAAAGAAGATAAACAGACCTCTGGAGACTCAAGATGTTTGAGTCTCCCCACAGGGTTCGTTGATGACGATTGTCCGCAGAGTGACACGAAAGGACAAACCACTATAGCGAGCCCCAGATGTCATTATGCAAACTCCAACAATGACTTGTGCATAGGAGCTAGAGTATAAGGCGCTAGAGTGGTTTTCAAAAGAAGAAGACCTTTGTGACCAACTTTGTAACGACTTCAACGGCTATAAGATGGGTATTGCACTGTCGACAACTGTAGTAGTAACAAAATCACTACAAGGGGATACGGCCCTAGAATGTCACCATTGTAAGTGTCGTGAAGTACATTTGAAAGCTCTTGATGATCTCAGGGGCTCCAAATCCTCCCACCTTCTCCTCTTCCCCAGTGAGTTTCGTGGATTTTTGTTGGACAGGATGGGGAGTGACCATCCCCAGGCACCAACTATCCCCATCTTCATAAGATTCCCTCCTCTCGTATTCAATCAAAAACCTGGACAGGGACCCCCACGGCTTAAGAGCATACCGAGAAGAAAGAAGGAAATACCTTGAAAATCTTTGGAGGCCACTCCATTGTCGTGGGCACAAGAGATATGCATCCAAGGCGACGCAAGGTGCATCATGATAGCTCAAGAAATTTCCAAGGAAGACCTGTGGATTCAAAAGAGGACAAGAGCAATGAGGGAGGAGTGTGTGGAGATGCAAAATATTGACCAAAAGTTGTCACCCTCCCCTTCCTCTCACGTTTTGGATAGATACCAAGTTGTGTGTCATTCACTTTTTTTCTTTGTTTCTATTTTCCCAAAATAAAGGTTTTCTAACGTTGTGAGTCACGACACACGAACTTATCTTGAATCCACATGCTTGTGCTAACCCTAGTGGTGTAACGAACAATATTTTTGCATCACGTTATCATGCCGAACGTGGCTGCCAAGGAAAATGTAAAGATTTACCTTGTGATTGTGCAGTTCGAGACAGCCTGGAAGACATCAAGAAATTCTCAGTTGTCTCACCAATCGTGAGACCGAGGATACCGCAAGGGTCATAAAACCCTTTGAGGTTGTGCGATACACTCACATAAGGTGTGCGTGCTAGACGCACAATGCGGCTTAAATGGAAAGTACAGACCCTTTTAGACCAACAAGGGCAAGGTGGTGACGACCTGACCACATGCCCTTGACAGCCTCCAATACCCTACTGCACTTTGATTTCGAATTTAACAATTTTTTGCTTGGTTGAATTTTGTCGAATTTAAAGTTTACATCGAATATAGTGGTTTTTTTTAATTAATTCCTAAATCTAAAAATCGAATTCAAGGCATCACACACAAAAGTGGCTCAGACATAGAATCCGGGTACTTCCGCATTATTGTCTAGTTTGAATTCTGTACGGACTGGTCAGAAGTCCAAAAAAGCAAGGAAGGAAAAAAAAAAGGGAGACAATATTGAAAGAGCCATGTCAATGGAAGAGCGAACAAAATTCTTTTAAAAAAGAAAGCATGCATCACACAACTTCGTCGTCTTCCTCGTACGTGTCATTTGAAAACAACATGTTGAAAACAAAAGGGGCCGTAACCCTCTCGAAAGCAGGGTCAAAAACACGTGGGAAGTTTGCTTTTGCCCAAGCGTTCTTCACCAACGGTTCCGCATCCTCCAGGTAGTTCCAGGCTTCAAGGAACCACTCGCATGACGCCTCTTCCAGTTCTTTGATTCCAAAGTGCATGCCGCCACCTGCCCTGCTACGCTTAGAGCCCCACACTGAAAATAATAATTCGAGTTTGTTCTTAGCAGACGCATCAACCCAACGTCCGCAGGTTGTGCCTCGCCTGTACAACCTGGCGGCACATAAACAGTCAACATGAACGGGAAGTTCGCATGGAGCAATTCCAAGAACGCCCCGCTGCAATGTGGACGCCACGTGTCCAGCATAAGCAGAATGTCCGTCTCGCCCTCGCTAACCCCCAATGCTTTGCACATTTTTTTATAGTACGGAAGGAAAATTGTCCGAACCCACTCTTTTGTGGTGTCCATGTTTGCCCAGTGCGACGTTGTGCACGTAAGGTTCCATCCTGCTTCCAGTAGCGCTGATGCATGAAGTCCGTTTAGGAGACAGCACGTGGTTCTCCTAGTGAATATCAGCTGCATGGGCAAGAGTTCACCCGTCATGGTGGATGTGACAAGCGCCGTTTTGGCTCGCTTGTCCTCCATGCCTATGATGCTTATGTCCTTGGAGCGTTTTGGTGCGTACGTATGCCCTGCACATGGGAGGAGCTGCACACCTGTATGGTTCGCGTTCAAGACTAGGAACGACTCTAGCCCATACGAATTGACCATGCATGCACATAATCTGTTGAAAACGAGAACTTGATCCTCCCAGTCTGCTGGGAGCTTTTGCGCAGCAATTTCACCTGCGCGCCATGACCATCCGAGTTCGCGAGTGACGAATTTCCACACCCACTGTCTGTTGAACACACGTGCACGGAGGCACGCCAGATCATCTGGCGCATGTCTTGCAATGACGATGCGGACTTCATGGCAAATGCCCTTGCTGTTCAGCGTGTGCATTGCTTTGCAAGCATCTATGAGAACCTTCTTCATGGCTTCCAAGGTGGCAGGATGGTGAGCCAACCATGCAAGTTTTCACGTGTTGCCATGCTTCTGTTTTTTGCCTGTGACAGGTGGAGACGGGCCGACCGTGATAGAGGCGAGGACTGCAGCCTCGTACTGCTTCTTGATCACCTTGGTCCCTGTCTTGAACCATCCCATGACGGTGGATGGCGTCAACCTGTCGAACACCGAGTAACTATTCAGTGTCCAAAATGTCCGTCGTAGATGCTTCACTACTGCGTATGCCGTAGGATGCGTTTTATAAGCACGAAAGATGGTCATGAAATGGCCACTACCGAACCAATCCGCGTGCTTCCCTCACTTTCTGCGGGACGTCGTCGACAAGTTGGAGCTGCTTGTTGTTTTTCTGCTCAACAACAAAGCGAGACACTCGGTGTCGGTTGAGTCGTCGGACGACTGCGACGCCGAGGAGTCTGACGAGCCTGTATCTGTGGAGGAGTCACTGTCGGATAGTGGAGTTGGACTACTGGTCGACGCGTCAGCTGGCGCTTTCCCCTTGTCCGCCGCTGTAGCAAACCGCGACTTTGCAGGTGGTGGAGGCGCCTACATGGAGTTGTTCTCGTCAGCATCACCTTTGCCCTTGTCGGCTGAGGTGCTGCTCGCTGCTACTCCCTTAGGGGCTCCGCCATGCACCACCGAGGAACTTGCTCCCTCGGAGTACTTCCACGTGCTCTTCACAGGCACGTCATACATGCGTGTCTATGTCACTGAGTCTGTGGCCATGATGACAAGAGGCACACCGGCAGGAATGACAAGTGGTGAATCCAGTGCAGTGGGGCGCACTTACATCGAGTTGTACGGCGTTGCAGGTGATGGGTTTGGTGCTGTTGTGTCATCGATGGTAAGCGAGACAGACTTACGTGGCCTGCCGATAGGGCGCCTAGCGGCCGGAGGACGTGGCGGAGGGCCTTGACGTAGCGCCTGAGTGAGACGGCGTTGACGCTCCTCACTCGGGACCTTGGACAAGAACTTGTCCATGGCGTTGCATTGATTACAAAAGGCAAGTGTTGCTACGTGAGTGGCAAATCTGCATTAGCATGCATGCTTGAAGAACCGACGACTTTGTACTTCAAAGGTGCTTCGACAGCGACGTCAAAGAAATAACAATAAAGGCGATACAGGCGCTTTGGTAATGCCAACGTGCGTCCCTTGGATCCCGGAGTCCCGTTTGTGGCGGCATTATAATGCCGAGCGGAAACGACGTTCGTCGAAAGAAAAAAAGTGAACCGGCGTCCTTGTCGAATCCATGGTTTCCTACCTGGTTGTACGTTAAATTTAAGGGTATACAAAAACATTCCAAAAGCATAAAGTTTTCATCGAAATAAGTTATGCACGGAACCAATATTCAAAATTAAAGTGCAGTAGGGTATTTGGAAGCCACCATCACGAGAAAGGTGGCCAAAGCCGGGCACTATTTCGTTGAAGTCAATATGCGCTAGTCTTGGGCAAAGCAAGAATTACGTAGAAGCTGTAAAAGTGCTTGGCGAACATGCCAACGTGTACGTGAGTGACTCCCACGTAACTGAGGATGAGCTCGGGGATGACCACGTGAATGGGAGCCTCGATGAAGAGCATGGCAACTATAACTTTTACAAGGATTACACCCATTGTCATCATTGTAAGGTAAAGCCAATCCATTTTCTCAAACATGACAAGGAGCCCATCAATCTAGAAGATGTTATTGATAGTCTTGATGCTACAAAAAGCAGCAAAGGCGTCTACGGCAGCCGCGCAAGATGTTTTTTCATACATGAGCCCTACAATACCGCGGCAAAGGAAATTTGTGCCATGTGTCAGAAGCTTGCCTGGGCGACGAGACAAATCAAGATCAACACGGATAATGGAGGTGCAACATCACTTGCATGAGTGAGGATGGACTGCCCTTCTTATTATGTGGTTGCATTGGTGCGTTTCCACAACTCATCATCACGGGTAAAAACTGTTGAAGATTGCCCCTCTGCATGCCCAAGTGCGGCGCCGGGAGGCGCCGACGAGCCGCCAGATAGAGGAAATTCCTCGTCAATAGATCTGGCGACTCGATGATTGCTCGGATCCTAAAATGGGAAATTGCCCCTGAAAGTTGAGGAGTCGCTTAATCCGGTGGAATTTGTTCGCCGGAATCAGACTAGTAACGAGAGAAATATGGGTTTCTAAAGTTGGGATGTGTGCGGCGGCTCTGGGAGCCGGCCGTAGTTCGACTTCAAGTGGATATTTGACCCGAACGAGTAACAAAATGCCATCTAGGGATTTTGCTCTGGAAGATCTCTCGAGGCGTCCGGTGGATGATCCGTCTGATTTCAGGGGTGCAGTTTGTTCCTGAGGGACTTAGCCAAAATCCTGGCTCAGAGTCCGAAACTCAATAGTAGAGTTTGTTACTCGGGGACTAAGTTCAAAATTCTGACTGCAGGTCCGCGAACAGGTTTCGAAGCGCATCAATCCCCACCATCAAACATGATGATTAACTCATCGAAACATACCCCAAAGGTGCAAGGGGAACCACCATTACACGTAGGGAAATCTGCATCTCTGGAATGGCATTTTTGATGGGTCCTTGATGTGTGAGGGCGCCTTGGCGAGCTACGTGGTGCGCGCCGCCGACTGAGCGGCTGGTTTGGGGTGCTACGCTTCGGCTGACGTAGCGGGAGCTACAGTGATTGGAATCACACATGGTTTGGTGCGTTGGAGAGCTCATGTTTAGCTCTACAAATGTTCAGATCATGTCCGTGTTAAAAAACTAATGCAAAATCATGTTATTCCCTTTCGCAAAAGGTATTGTCTCACATTTGTCTTCAACTGATAGAAACAGAGCGCGAAGCGACCAAAAAACTCACGCTTAGACTCAGAACCACCCGCACAAAACATAGCCGTGAGCCAAAAAGTCCCGTCAGACCACGTTGTAACTGCACCCCGGTTTCTGACAAAAACTTCCTTCAAAAGGTGGAGCTCCTCGGAGGTGTGTACACAAACAATACCCTCCTTCAGTGGAAAAGGTGTATTGCGAGGCCCACAAGGCTATCGCCAATACTTTGATAATATCAAACAAAAATCTCAACCAAGTTGAAATTTGTGTTTGCTAGCCTATTTGTCCATGTCGGGCAAAGCATTATGGATCTCGACCGTGATCGCCAGTTGCACCATTTGGTCGCTTATGATGTAACTCGTCGGTGCGACATCGACAAGAAGTTGCAGAGCATGACCCATGTACATGAGTGGTTGAGGCCTACTATAGTTTCTGATACGAATGCTAGTGGCAGCAAGGAATTGTCGGCCTTAAGGACATCAAGACCAACCATGAACACGTCTTTTATCCATTGTATGGAAATCTTCCAAAAGGGGACAAAGCTAACAGACCAACTAGATCGCATAGGGCACGTTCTACATGTACATAAGAATCCACTCCACAGGTTGGATGACCTTGGCACGGTGTGAATTAAAGAGAATCGTTTCAATAACGTGGTCAATGAGTGGGGTGTGCTGCAGCCAAACCTCAAGTGACACCATTTCCTGGGAGGACTTAGTTATCATCAAGCATTAACTGTACATCCAATGCAAGGAGGCTTAGCGTACGTTACAAAATACCACAGAATTCAAGCAGCAAAGTAGCTTGCTCAAGGCTTACTTGAGTGAATTCACTACACTCGCGGATGAAGATGAAAGCTCCACGAAGGGCAAAAGGACCCAAACGTTCAAGTAACTAGAATTCCTACTGCTAGAGTACTTGCATGATTGTCTTGCCGGTGAGAAGGTGAAGGGAAATGCCACCACAACAATAATGGACCAGGCTTGGATGAGCTAGAGGGTAATGCATATCTACACAACTAAGGTAGGTTGTGCAAGCTCATAAAAGCAGAATGTACATGCATGGAAAGACCACAGAGTACGCACAGATGCTACAGTAAAGAGGGACAACCAGGCAGCCGGACGGGGTTGAGGCCAAGAAATCCGTAAACTCTCGAGTAAAAGAGACTTGCAGACAAAAGGCCTTCAACTATGGGGACCTTTAGTCTACCTTCTGTCTTCCGTCTGTCGTTACAACAAGCGTGACCACAAAACAATGAGTCGTAGGCAGTGCGTAAGTGTCATAACATAGGCTTTAGCGAGGAACTCGACCACAACTACATGTAGCCCTACCACTCTAGGGCTTAGTGCACTAAGGCAATTGCTAGTGGACAAGAGGCTGCAACATTGGTTGTAGCCACAACATATCGTGGGATGGTACAGCAAGAGGTTACGGACAGGGTCATGGACAGGGCTGTGGTTGCGGCAATGAGCCTGGCTGTGGAAATGGACAAGGTCATAGTTAATGTTTACTCTATCTCAGAGTGACGTCAGTGTGGACCACTCAAGGGGGAAGATGGGTCACGGGTATGGGCTTGTTTTTCTGGATGAGGATGTAAAACAATTAAATATTCTGACCAAGAACTCAAAGGTTTCAACAAGTTTGAAGTATTAGTTTTTTTCTCCTCTGTTGTTGAGCCTTATTCCACACTTGCTTATTGTCATTTCCCACCAAGCATTGCATCTCTAAAAGAGATGCAAGGGAAGTGACCCCGTGTTTAAGCTTTCTGAATCTTGCAGTGGCACGGTACACAATCAACAGGGCTACCTATTGCATGAACATTGAGGATTTACTCAATAGAATCCTTAGTTGCCTCTCCTCCAATGATCTTGTGCTAGCCAAGTCTGCAATATGGATACACTTGTAAACAACAATGACTTCATTCTTGCTACCCTTTCTGAATGGGTGATCCGTGTCCCATTGGATGAATGATACACTCTACAAGGAAAACGACAAGTCAATGCTGATCTCCACTCTTGATATTGATGCTCGCTGTTTAATATCATGCAGTTTCGATAAACCAGGTAAACAAGGCCGTGTGTGCCCGTTGTACTAAACATTTTGTGGGAGGAGTACACGAAAGGATGAAATTAGGGTAGAGCAAATAACTTATCGCCTCTATCGTGAGCATGTGCAAAATACACACTCCAATTCTGAGAAATTCTATCATGCATAATGCACCGTTCTCGCTAAATATCTCAAAGCAAACCTGCCAGGGACAGTGATAGTGGTAGCACTTCCTGGAGCCCAAAGGGAGGGGAACGATGGGAATCTGAGTGGTCCTTGAAAATTTTCTTATGATCAGATGAAAACACCTTCTCTCTTCAGACAAAGAAGGGAGATTGGGGTTCTGAAGGCATGGTCTTTCTCTTACACCAAAGCCCATTACGAAGGTTGCCAAAATGTTGAAGGAGAAGAAGGAACCCTCGTATCCAAATTGAGAGGATTACTACAAGCCAACACATGCGCTGCGTTCATGCATCGCTGCATAGTTTTGAGTTATTGGACAGGATCAAAACTCATGAAAGGCCAAGAAGGTGTGTGATATCTGCATGCAAGGGGTTGGGTTGCTGGATTGACACATGTAAGCATACACCAATACCAGAAAGAAGGTGCGGGCATTCCATCATATTGAGCAAGTAGAGATTGACATGCTTTTGAACAATTTTGCCAGCCTCAAGCTTAGGTTCCTTTTCCATCAAGATGATGAGAAGAAATGGAAGAACTTTCATACACTTTTGATATGTGTGTACAGGATATAAAAGCAAGTATTTAAACTTCAATCATAATACATGTTTGAGTATACCTTACCACAAGACACTGGTGGTGATGGACAGCACAACGCAGTGTACAAAATGTACGAGTTTCTAGCTGTAAAGGAAATTCCTCAGTCAAGCTGGCAATAACTAACCCTGCCCTACCATCATAGGCAGGTACAGCCTCCGGGTTAGACACATTGCATGTGAGTTTCCATAGTATGACTACCTACAATAGTAAGAGGGACAACAACAAGATGGGCATCACATCAGGCAAGGCCAACACCATAACGGAGGCATAACCTGCCCAAACAGTGGAGGTCAGGGCAGTTTTCCATGAGGATATCCAGGACCAGGACGGACACCACCAAGGTAATGGCATTGACCCAATACACCAGGGACGCCCTGAGGAGGGGGGCAATGATAAGGCTAGGCATTTGCGGGCATTCAATGCCAGGGCTTGGATGGTGGCCAACTTCGACATGGATGCCCCCAAGTTGAAGACCAAGCCTTTTGGGAAGGAGCTTGTTGACACATCTATTGTCTCCGACATGGGAATGAATAGGGTATTCACAAACCATACCATCTACATGCGGAATGTTCCACGGGGTTATTGCAAGCCTTCTAGGGGACAAGGGTTTGAAATTTTTGTTACATAATGATGAGAATAATCACTTTGAGTTCATGCTTACATACATTGTGAAAACCATTTACTAGCGCATTATGAAACCTGGATCCCTCTATCAGAATCTCACATGCTCACTCTCTGTATAACCAATCAAATACTTGGTCGTGTAGAGAACCGCCCATGCCTGGTTTCATAAAAAACCGTACATGCCTGGCTCTAACTGCTACTGAAACATGGTCAAGTGCATTGAAATCACACGCACTTGACATTGGAGAGAATGGCTCCAACACGTCTAGCTTGAAACCTCCTTTTCTTGTTTCTACAAGGTTATCCATGTGGGGATAGATGGATGGCTTGGTTCAGCTACAACAAAACATCCATGCTTGTTTCAAATACCACTTGGGGGGAAATCTTTCATCAAGGAATTTCATGCATGCACCATAAGCAAACACGACCATGCAATCTCGCAGCAAAATAGTGGATGCTTCGACACATACCATAACCAACATGAGGGTGGATGTGGTGTGTGTACCGGAAGCCAATGTAAACACCTCCTTTGGACATGGTGAAATTTGGTGATGGTAGAGAGGTATCAGAAAATGGTGAGTGACTCACACAGGCTTAGCACATACTGAAACTCATGAATTCCTTTGATGTTGTCTTAGGAGATTTGTAACTTGTCAGCCACAAAGCACCAACGTGCTTCAACATACAATTGCTGCAAACATAAACTAGGAAGAGGACTATCACTCCATCCCAAGTTCCCCAGTTTTGGCATCCAAAAGCTCCAACCTATTTAAGCTTGACATCACTGTGTATGAAGAGAAAGATAGGTAAAGGCTGTTGGTACTTCCTCACAACCCCCAAGAGACTAGATAACACGTATCCCTTGTATCAACATTACCCTGCATGTGGCGGTCACCATTATGTAAGGCATGCTTGATATAAGTGTTGAGTTGATTAACCACAAGGGCATGTGATAGCCTCTTGCATTACCCTGACTATCACTAGTTTGTACTATCTACTTGTGGTTTCTTTAAGTTTGTCATGGGTTTAACATGAGTGGTCATACTGAACAATTTGGCAAACCAGGTCAGGTGAAATTTCATGTTTGGGCCAATTACTCTAGGCTACTTTAACTTTGACAAGCAACTGGCATCATCCGACCGTATAGGATAGTCACTATCGAGGTTTTTGAAGGGATGCTAAAATGTGGAGGGTGAACTTACTCACTCGATTCAAACAGTAGAAGCAAATTGTTTCCCTTGGACATTTGAACATATGGAAATTGCGCGTTCAAAGTGAATGGAGCACGACAAAGGCGTCCAGGTCCTACGACACTTCCACTTGTCAATTCAGCTACCAAATTATCCCTGTTTTGTATTTATGTATCACTATGGACCGCTTCCTCCAAAAGGTCACCATTGAGGAGCACACAAGGCGCTTGGTCACTGCTTGAGTTGGCCCACCTCCATGCCTGGCCCCTACCTGTCGTCGAATCGGCCATCCAGGCAAGCTCATCGCACTCATCGTTGACCACTCAATGGAAGAACGTGCAGCATGAGCGTGCAGTATGTGAAGGTGGCACTTCATGCAACACCATTGACCTTGCCTTCAAACTTCGCTAACGTATTGTGCACCATTGTCGTCTCCTCTTTTGTCCCCTCCCTCTCCACATCTTCTCCTTCCCTTGAATCCACTCTCATGCCCATTGGGGACTGCAATGCCATTCTCTGTGTGGGTTGGGACCTCGAGGGTGGAGGTTGTGGTGGTGATTCTTGCAATCATGGGGGTTGAAGGGGCAAAGGTCGCCGTCACCCCTCCGCCGCCTTCAACTCTAGCAGCACCACCTGTTGGAACTGTGGCTAGTTTGGTCACTCTGTACCGGATTGCCCTCGTCCCCCAGATGATGCATGCTTGGCTACTTCTATGCATGCTCAGTTGGCACGCACCAACCCAGTGTCTGGGTAGACCACCACCTCAGCCTAGTCATCTTCTTCCAGTCCCGCTAGTGCATCCTTTTCCACTGGCGTATCTTTTTCCTTCACACCTCCAGGCCATCTTCTTCATGTTGTTGCCCTCCAATCTGGAACTATCGGGCGTGGTTGGCTAACTCCTCCTAGCTTGACAACGAACTATGTGCTGCTCTCAGTCTAATACACACCACCCTCTTGGCTGCACTCAGGTGGTCGCTTGCAAGGTGACTCATACATGGACGGATCTTGCAACCATCTTCGTGCAGCTGAGCGCAGTCTTCAGAAAATGATCCCCGACCTACTTTGTCTCCGCACCCAAGGGAGGTGAAAGTGTTATGGAAACTGTCTGCTCCCATGGATGCCAGGCTGATTCTCAGCTCTGGGGTTCACGCACCATGCCCCTTTAGAGGATTCTACTGGTTGACACACCTTGGACTGAGCATTGGCAGTCTACCACCTTTTCCTGCTGCCTTGATGCGTTTGGCCATTCTCTTCCTCGTGTTCTTTGCACTGATGATGTCTCTTGTGTCTCTTTGTCACTGCATTCCTCCTCCATGTTCTGGCTCATTGACCTCTTTGCTACGCATGACATGACCTTCTACCGCTCGGCTTTTATCTTCCTTGGCCTTCACCCAACTGTACATGTTTGTGCTTGCTTTGTGTGGTTCTTCTTGTGAATGATATCCTCCTACTGTTACGACATTATGTGTAATGACTACATTTTCCTGGTTGACTACCCGATGACATGTCGTTGAACATCGCGTTGATGAAGTCCACTACCGCGTCTGACTTCAAAACAAAAGCATTCAAACTGCATGAACTACATTTTCATTGTTTTTGCCAACAATGTGCTATGAAGTACAAACCATTTGTATGGCTATGTGGATAATGGGTATGAAATTAAGGAAGTCATAAGCTACCTTATAGTTTGTTATGCTATTTGTAGGAAGTAAGGGAGTGCACATTACTTCGATGTGATAACGAATGGTGTGCTTCTTTTATTTCGTCCCGTATTTAATGGGTATGTTTATAATCTCTCCCTTACAAGTCTGGAATTGTTTCCATAGCACATTGTAAATTGTGTGTCCACCTACATGGTCTGTTCTTGTTTTTAATACCGTGAAGGCGGTACAATGTAACAAAGCATCCTCCTTAAGAGACACTTTAAGTATACTTTGGGCATGTTATTTGGCTATGTCAGGCAGATCTTGAGGAACCTTCGAGGCATTCTTCTAGTCTTTCACCATGCCATATGAGGTTATTATGACGTTTTTGGACAAAAGAGGGAAGCACAAACATAACACCTCACCCTGGAATACATGGTATAGTTCACTTAATGTGATCTGCATAATTGGCCACTTTGTCTTGAAGTTACTGTGCATTAGGAGGGGCATTGTACATTTTATTGGCATTGATGAGAGTGAAGTCATTCATCCGCAAGCGACCTTTGTACATTGGATGAAGACTACGCATGTGACATTTAACATTGCAAAGGAGTATTTTTGTTTGTGTTGCAAACTCAAACGTTTTTCTTCTATGTGATATTATTTGTTTCATAACATCATCTAGACGTACACGTCAAGATGCTTGTACCTATTGTGATATTGGAGAACAACTGTATAACATACATTGACATTACCATGTGAGCTGCCATATTAGAGCCGATGTTTTTGCGACCAATAACATATGACCTTGATGTCCGCATACACAACCTTCCCACAACCGTGTCCAGACGAATGGGACAAGTCATTGATGTCCTAAAAACCAATACCAGACATGGCAATTTTTTATGTTCAACGCCATTATTTTGTAGACATGACTTCACAATTGGTTAGGTACTATTACATCTGCACCTACTTCACGACAATGGATGCTTAGCGGGATGGTCATGAACATGTCTCCACGGATTTTGACACTGCTCTATGGCAGTGGGTTCTCCTCAAACGGGCATGGGACAGTTGACACCTCGGCGCTCCATGCCCTCGTGGATCCAAAATCACATTCATTTTTAACAATGTGTTGGACCCTACCCCATCCGATTCCCTCTGAATGTCCACTTAACTGTGGGAATCCTGGCTAATGGTTGAGCTAGGTGCTTATGTGATAATGCAGGGCATGTTGCGAAAGAAAAAATGGGTATTGTTTTTATTGATTCCCAAATTTCAGTTAACATGATTTTTTTTTACGTGAGCATTACACAATACCTACACAAGTCATACAAGTCACTCAAGATGTTATCATCATTGCAAATGGATTTGAACTTTGTTACAAAGGAACTTACTTACACCAACAACTTTTTGTGCTAAGGTTAATGGCCACATGCGACGAAGCCACTTGGAATCAAGAACAGAGCAAAACCAAAGCCAGTACCAAATATCGCAAGGACACCATCCATGGCAGTATGCGATATCCAAACAACGCTTCTTCAATGTTGCTATCTAAGTTGAAATAGTTGTCGTCATACTTTCTAATTGCATCATGGGAGTCCACTTCCTCGTCACTCTCTTTTGTACAATAGTTTTTTATGTGTCACAGGGCATGTACAAATATATAGCCTAGCTACCATGCATGGGAACATCAAGTTATTCAACTTGTTGCAAACATGGCAAATGGGTAAATGGTGTCGTTCATTGTGATGGTGACACAACACCCATAACTTCATCCATCGCCTTAGGATCTATTCCCTCCGACGAGGACTCTAATGATACCTTTGTTTCCTCTGTCCTACCTTCCCTAACTTGCACTTGGTTTACTCCTCCCTCTGCTGACCAAATCTCTTGTCCTCCTCTGTCTCTTGACCAGTCCCCTTGTCTTCCCCTCCGCCTGTTACTACTAAGTCTCCCATGGCTTCTCCTATACTAGATATTGGCAGTCACATTCTCCCTTCTCCCAAGTCATACGCTCTTGGAGGCTGGCTTCGTGCCCTTCCTTCCCATAGCGATGTTGTGCCGGTGATCCCAACCTGCTTGCCCTGGACCTTACGCCACTACCTTGGATGGTCTTGGTGTTGGTACCATGCATCCTAGCACAGCTTCTGGATACTCCCTCGTCTCTAAGGAGTTCCACGCTACCATTGACACATATATGTTAGGCTATGTAGCTACTTGCTTACCGCAAGTGGCCTCTCCCCTCAAGGTACCGAGCCCACCATAGTGAGAGAGGCTCGTAAGTTCATAGACTCGCTCCTCTAAAAGACGTATGTGAATGAGGAGTTGAGTGCTCTTCAAGAGCATGGTGTGTGCAAGGTAGTCCACTTGCTGCCTGATCGCAAGGTTGACTTAGCTCATTGGGTCTTTTGAAACAAGTAGAAGTCTAGTGGTGATGTTGATCATTAGAAGGCACACCTTACTGCCAGGGGCTTCTCGCAAATCCATGGTGTGTAATTCAATGAGACATTTGCATCTGTTGGACACCATACCACTGCTTGTGCTCTCCTTAGCCTCGTGGCACACCACGACTAAGAGCTTGAGTGAATTGATGTAAACAAGGCCTTTCTATTTCTACGTGGTACCTTGGATGAGGAGATTGACATGGCACAATCATCTTGTTTTATTGATGGGACCAACAAGGTTTAGCATCTACACAAGGCCTTGTATGAGCTGAAGCTGTCTCCACGCTCTTGTAATCTGTAGATCACCGCCACACTTTAGAGAGGTGGGTACCAACATAGCGTGGCTGATCATGCATTGTTCCTTGGTCCTCCATTGTTCCCTCTTGGTGTCGTCCTTATCTGTTTGGATTATCTACTCATTGCCACCTGTAGCTCCTCTACTACGCAATTTGTGAAGTCTTTGTTGCAATGTACCTACCACCTGAACGAGCTTGGCCCTAGTCAAGTGTTACTTGGTATGGAGCTCAAGACTATTTGAGTTTAAAATTATAGGTGCATCAGGCTGCCTACATACACAGTCTTGGTAAGCATTTTTCTCTTTTTCTTGCAGTGACGCCATTGGCGACCACGCCGATGACCCCAACTAGTCGGAGGCATCTAAAAAAACCTGATTTTACTCATCCGGAGAGGAGGAAGTTGATGCCACTGGCTGTCTTTGACTGGTTGGCTCCTTCCTATACTTCACCGCCACAACGCATGTATATCTTGCGTTTTTTATGTTGCATTTGCTGTTAACTACATGGTATAGTCCTCTTATTGCCCACAACATTGTCATCTTGACTCAACACTTCGTATCGTTACATACAGACTCTCGACAACACATGTTGCGTTGTGCTACCGAGTACAACCCACTGTAGTCGTTGATGGTAAGACTGATGGTGTCTGGGCACAAGACACTTATGCACGTAGTATGTGAGGACATGTCTTCTTGGTTGGAGGCACTATCGTGCCTTGGAAAAGCGGTGAAAATGAGCGTGTTGCACACAGCTCCAGTGAAGTTGAATACCTCACTCACCACTAAGGTGCGTGTGAAAATTCCTGGTTTTGTCGTCCATTGCAACAGCTATTACAACAACAACATTCACCACTCACACATCAAGCATACAAACGTCCAGCACCACTTTGTTCGTGATTGCATCGGTGCTCATGTCGTGAAAGGTTGTCTGGTAGACACGTACTCTCAGTGGGATGATTTCCTGACCAAGGTAGTGAACTCTGGTCTGATCAAGTTTGGTGTGAATGCAATTGGTCAGACACGTGCACCCTGTGCCCCTAGCTGAGCCTGAACGTTGTTGCCCTCTTAAAGTTCTCTGGTGTACACTGCTCTCCCTCTCTGTGTCTCATGTGTTGTCACCTATGAGTTGTGTGGTTCTTCATCTGCAGGCCGGGGGGGGTGTCAGTGTTGGTGCTCAAGTGATGACTTACCAATACACCGTATATAATGTCCTGTGTGGGCACATCCTTCTGTTCAGGAGAGTGAATAAACATGGCTATTGTGCAAACCAACTGGCCCTCTGAAGCAATAACACACTCCATTTATTGGCACTATTGCCGTCTTCAGCCACTTGGATAGCATAGGGATTGCACCAATGGAGCGAACGAGGAGCTCTTTGAAATATCTTGTGTAAATTGTCATTGCTGGAAGCTCGTATGGTGACATGCCCACATGCACCTTAGGATGATGTGGACGATCTTGCATGCATGGTTGGTCCTGTGGTAGCTTATGCTAGTCGTTGGATGCTGGGATTGCTCGGGTAATGTTGCCGGGTTTCTCTTCAATAGCCGCTCCCGGATTTATATCCGCGGAGACTATCTTGACCCCAAGGGTAGCGGCGACCACACCCCGCGCACGAGGTTGGGCTCGCTCAACAGCCTTAGTCCTCGATCCACTCGACTGTGACTTAGCACTTGTTTCTCCTTATATACAAGTGAGCTTGGAACAAATACATCCCGTCTCATTCTATCACTGGCTCTCGTTCCCTTGCACCACTCCACTAGCTATGACCTCGTTGGCTTCGTAGCACCAGACGTTGGTGCTCCAGAACCAGCTGGGTCGGCATCAAAGGTGTACTAAAGAATGGACACGGTTAAGTAGTCATGGTAAGCTGTTAAAATAGATGCGAAAGGCTCACATCACAACACAACATTTTTATGATGTTCGGCCAACGGCATTTTAGCCACCAGCCTCAATTTCCAGCGTCCCATTCCATAAGGTTCCAAACATCTTGAACGATTTGCGGGGGTGTTGATAGAACTATCACGGGCTGTATCGTTTTTTTGGTACCATTCCAAAAATTTATTGGCTGTGTAGAATATTATAAAAATACACATTAATATTAAAAAAAATCCAAATTATTGGCGGATTGTGTCAAAAACACCTCTCACAATGTATGTTGCACACTTTGCAGAACGAGCACTAGGACCGAAATCATGTCTCATTATGTTTCCTCTGTTGTACATGCACGCTTGATAGTTCAAAAAAAAATCAAAAAGGTTAAAAATGTTACAATGATTTTTGTTTATAGTTTTCCCAATCTCTTGTGTCTTCTGGTCTGCACCCCATCCCTGCAGGAGATCCATGTTTTGCTCGGCACAACGGAGAACCAGACAGGTCATCGACTAGGATAACTTTGGGGTGAAATAGCTCTAATATCCACATTCCCGAAGGGCGGACCCTCCCATATCCAACTGCTAAATTTTATGTACCCCATATCCAGCACTTTAAAATATAAGAATCCCATGTCCACGGTTGTCGACGAGAACACCGCCATGTCCACTACGCCCGTTATTACTACGCCATACCGGCATGGCGTTGTTAATTGAATGTTGTGGATATGGGGTGATTGTTTTTCGAATAAAAAGCGCGATCGCCGAAACATGAAACTGTATTGTCCGTTGTGCGTAAACGGCGGGCTAAGGGTCAGCGCTCTTCTGGTGGCGGAAAATGAGACCGTCCAATAGTGTTCGCATGAAGGCGTAATATGTCGGAGAACCCTCGAAACAGCAATTGTATTACGGGGGGGGGTCATGTTTCTGCCAAGGGAACTTGGCGGACTTCCGTTGCGTTTAGCCGGTATTCAAGAAAGTAGCGATTGTCGTACAAAGAAACGGATCATAGTCATCGGCATTGTCAAACGGTAAGCACGGCATGCAACGTCGGGCCGCAGGCTGTCGCGGTCAGCAACCGCCAGCCTGTCCACTGTTGTGTATTCGTTGTGAACGCGACGTTCCATGCGGTGACTCTACGCAAGGCAACGAGACACATCGAGTCGCATTTCGTGCATGAACGAGGACTATGAACTCCCCCCGAACCCGTGCCACGGTGTCTATTTTCTGTACCATGCAAACGTTGCGCCAACGTCTGGCCGGGAGACAATCGCGTTCCAGCGTCCTGTCCAGGGTGTCCGATGGTCACGCATTGGACCCTACTCTCGACCGCTGTCGACAGTACGGTCCAAGGCCCCGTCATGCTGGAGAGATACCCACAACGAAGGACAGCCGTGCGCCATGGAAGCGCTTGTGGATGCCTCTGAGCCCGGTGAGAATGGGTATCTAATGTATTTACTTCTCATTTTACACGTAATGTACCCATGTCGTCGAAAATGGCTGCCCAGCTGCACTAGGCAGCCTCACGTAGGCGTAGGTCAGGCGACGCTATTGTGGTTTCTGAACGCCGTGGTCTCTCACGTCCGCAACTCAACGAGCCAGGTCTCGTGTCCCAAACCCCATCCTATCGAAACCTCGTGTACGACGAGCACTTTGAGCATGAGCAGTGTGCTCAGGTGCTCCTCATCTCGCCCGAACAAGCAAGAGACACTTTGAGGCTTTCCCGACCGATTCATGTAGCTGGTTAAAATTCAGTCACGTATTCCCTTGGTGTGAACAATACTTGGTTCTCGATCCAGTTTTTGAATCCTGCCATGTCCTTGTTTGTCTTGCAGTTTCCTCCGACAATGACGCGTCTGGTGAGGCCCCAACACACAGAAGGGCGGAAAGTACTTTTCCCGGTGGGATAACATTCCGGGACATGGCTGAGGCGCGCGCTGCAGTGGACGACAACACCATCACAAACCGGATGATGATTCGCTCGCTACGTAGTGAGAAGACGCGGTTCACTGCACGGTGCGGGCAGTTCAAGGAAAAGGACTGCCCGTGGCTGCTACGTGCCCATGTCGCGGCAAATGGTTCTGGTGTTGTGGTGGCCGAGTTTGTCGACGGTCATAAGTGTGTCCCGGGTGTTGGGCGTGGAGACCCGGCGAAGACAGTGAAGTGGGTGGCGCGTCATATTGAGTCGACCCTGAAGCGGAATCCCACAGCAGACGTGAAGACGTTGGCTCCTGTTGTGCGCAAAGCCACAGGCAAGGCCGTAGACAAAAACACCATGTACCGGGCGAAGACGAAAGCGCAGGAACATCTCATCGGCCCCAAAGCCTTATCCTGGAGCCTGTTCCCACTGTACTACGCCGAGGTATGTGGGTTGCGCATGTGGCCTACCTGTTTTCCCGGGCTTATGTGAACATAAGCTAACGCAATGTGCTCTGTGCGCTGCAGCTGAAGCGGGTGGACCACAGCACACATGTTGTTGCGGAGGCGACTGCAGAGGGTGTTTTCAAGAGAGCGTTCGTCGCCCCTGGTGCAACCGTCCTCGGATTCTAGCACGTACGTCGAATCCTCACGATGGACGGCACGCATCTCAAAGATGGCCACAAACAAGTGCTCCTCATAAGCCAATTTTTCGATGCCAACGACAACGCCGTGCGGATGGCATGGGCCATGGTGCAGGGAGAAAATGAAGACAACTGGACGTGGTTTTTGGAACAGCTGGCAACCGCATACCCGACAGCAGCGGAGAAGGGTACGGTCGTCATTTCGGACCGTGAAAAGGGTTTGTTGAATGCTGTGGAGAAGGAGCTGCCAGGGGCTCACCACACCTACTGCTGCTACCACCTGCGGCAGAACATAAGGCAAAAGTTCGGCAAACAAGCAGGTTACTGGTTTTGGCAACTCGCACATGCGCTGACTCCCGCTGAGTGGACAAGGTGTGAAGAACAACTGCGCGTAGTGAACTCCCGCGCTATAGTGTATCTCCTTGGAGCAGACGGGGTGGGCGGCATACCGAGGGAGCAGTGGGCCAGGCTGTAGTGTCCTGTCGGCCGTGGTGGACACACCACGTCGAACGCTGCGGAGTCTTTGAACGCCCGCATCGTTGAGTGCAGGAAACGTTTCCCGTTTTACTGCTTTGTGTCCCTGTACACATGGGTGCAGCGTTTGCTTGCAGAGAGGCGCAAGTTGAGCAAGTCGTGCGAGGGGCAACTGGCGCCAACAGCAGCAAAGCGCCTTCTGAACAGCAGCGTCCTTGCGCACACGTACGACGTCACGGAGGAAGGGCCGCAGAGTTGCAGTGTCACGGGTCCGAGGAACAAGACCCGCAAGGTGAACGTGCAGGACCGCACGTGCACCTGCGGTGCCTGGAAGGAGTGGGGCCAGCCATGTGCACATGCGTGCGCATTCGTCATCGGCCGTGGGGAGCAGGTGGAGGCATTGTGCGACGTGGGACTCACGCGTATGGCCTACAGGCGCACCTACAACTTTCCCATGCCAGGCGTTAACCCAACTTCGCTCAAAGTCGAGGAGGGTGTGCTGTGGCAGCAGCCAGGACCGAAGCGTGGAGCCAGACGGCCGAAGAGTGCACGGTGGGACCGTGAGGACAAACGGCGCAAGAACTACATCTGCCCGCGCTGTGGCCAAAAGGGTCACACAAAAAAAAAACTATACAAACGAGCCTGTTGTGGCTCCTGCGGTTGAGGCTGCAGCCAATGCTCTGACTCGTCGACTCCAGCGCGCTGAAGCTGCCGTGAGGGCAGAGGCATTGGCAGGCAGATGGCCCCCAGCAGAGACCCAAGCGGAGAATGAAGCTGTAGCGGTAGCAGCAGCAGTCGCCGCAGCTGCCACTGGTACCCCCCGAAGCACCACAGGGGGTTCACGTGGTGGAGGTACTGCAGCAGAAAATCCTACTTTCCGACGGCAGTCCAGGGACGAGCCTGTTGGGCATTGGCGCAGGATCGGGATGGGCGGGGCAGGCGGGCCGCAGAAGCACGACTGGAGCAGCAACCAGTCCAGGGACGACCGTGCTTGGCATTGGCGCAGGGTGGGGATGGGCGGGGCAGGCGGGCCGCAGAAGCACGACTGGAGCAGCAACCAGTCCAGGGACGACCGTGCTTGGCATTGGCGCAGGGTGGGGATGGGCGGGGCAGGCGGGGCGCAGGAGCACCTCAGAAGCAGCTAACAGAGTTGCTGCTGCTGCCTCTGCAGTGGCGGCAGCAACTGCAAGGGCAAGAGGAGCAGCGGGTGGACCAACAGACGACGCTGAGTATGACCCCGATGCAGTAGGCTACGACTCTGCGGAGGAGGAGATTTACGACCCAGAAAGGCACATCCTCAGTGACTTGGATGAGGAGGACGCCGAGGACGACGACCAATTCACAGACCCGCAGCAGCAGAGGGAGTGGGAGGCAAGGACAGTTCGTGAACAGCAACAGGCATGCATCATGGACGGTTGGGAGGAGTGCGCAGAGGAGTGGGATGACGAGCCCGATGTCTTCTAACATGTAAGGACGTTTGTTATGTTTGTGCTGCATACACAATTTGTTCTCATTTGTGAGTTATGCAAATGTGCTCATTCATTGTGTATCGTTCTTATGTGTCTGGTGCAGGTCATGGCGAAGGAGAAAAGGTGTCGACTGGAATGACCCGAAGGAGCAGCTGTTCGGTGGTTTGCCTCCAGCAATGGGGCTCCATGGTTGCTGGAGGTCCAGCTTTGTCTGAAGGCGGATTGTGGCAGGGGTAGCTTCAGTGTGGTTGTAGTGCAGTAGGTGTGCGTTGGGTGAAATAGTTTCGACAACGCCATGGAGTTGAATCAAATTTTGACATGTTTTGTACAAAATCATGCTTGTTCTCTTGTGTCCACTTGTTAAACCCAGGCTTTTGTGAATGTAACGTATACACTTATAACAATTACCCACAAAAGCTGATACACTTAGAACAGTTACCCACAAAGGTGTTGCCAAAGTGAGGTATAAATGTCAAAGAGAGTCGAGTGGTTCATTCTCTTTTTCACAAGTTCACTGAAGTCAACAACGTTTGACATCCACACACAAACCATGGAATGTGTAACTTCATTCATGGCTGGTGCGGGAGTGACATACATTGTCATGACGTGGAAGGAGTGGAGACCAAGGCCAGTGCACATTGTGAAGATGTATATGTGTCCTTGTAAGGATGGAGCGTGTCAGGACGAGCAGGATGATGTCTTTTACGACGTAAAGGATTGGGACGAAGAGGGCGCAGACTCTACTTCAACCGACACTGAAGAAGAGTTGGAGTTTATGGACTGCTACCATCATGGTTGCAGTGTTACTGGAATCTTGTGTCCAGCATGTGATATCATGGCCTGGATCCATTCTTTGCCTCCTTCGGTCCAGCGATGGTTGGTCAGTGGACTTCCAGGTCCTTTCATCAGTGGCTGTGCACACTGAGTGCTGTGGATGTGGAATATTGGATTGAGACAATGAAGGGTATGAACATCCCTGTAAGTTGTAGTATTGGNTAGTGTTCAGTGTTCCTTGATATGGAGTTTCTGTTATTAAACCGTGTGCAATATGAAGCGTGTATCCATAACATGACAACAGTAAAAGCTCAACAACAGCAACAACTTCTACCAATGTGTGGAAAGTGTGTCAATGGAATGGACGCCGATTACGCTAGAGACGTTGATGGACATGCCATTGTGAAAAGTACATGATTAATAACAAAACAGCCATGGGATTGGGAAACGTTCATGCTGTGGATGTAGACACTAAAGTGGCACAACCTCACTGTAAGAAGTAGTAATGAGAAGTCTAAAGTGTTCATTCATATGGAGTACCTATTATTAAATCGTGTGCAATATGAAGCGTATATCCTGGGCATCCCATAGAAAAAAATTGACGATTAATGACGAAAGAACCATGGGGTCACAGACGCGACAACGTCATGGGATGCATCTGCACCCATGGCTGCCAGTCACTTTTCGCGTACACTGGGCGGCTAGTTGGAGCGCGCATACCCAAAATCCAACACATGGTGTGAGGAATCGGCGGCGCATGGTCATACATGGCGTCCCACCGAGCCTTAAGGTGGCGCCATGCAGCCTCAGCCTCGTCACATGTTGGTTTGGGTGGAACGGGAACGACCACATCCCATGGACCATGTCGAGCGTCGTCGATGTTACCCCAACGCAGCATTGGAGGCAGTGGGCGTTGTACGTTCATCCGGTCCATGTCCAACGTCCGGAAGTGGAACCCTTTCGCGCGAGTTACGCGAACAACCTGTAAGTCTTCGGTCAAACCGCTGGGTTTATACGTTCAACTCAAGTCCTTTCACGCAGTCAGCAAGAGTACGAAGCAAAGCGTCATGAGCGTGGCAGGGGCAGATGGAGCGTCCATTCGCGGTGGTCACCGGTGGACAGTGAAACGACCAATCACGCTTCTCGGCGGCGTTCGTCAAACGATTATTCTTCGACCGTCTTCGACGCTGATATGAACATCGTTGCGGCATTTCACGGCGTAGACAAGTGGGTTTGCAAAACAAACCCACCACCACCCGGGAGGCTGCTGCCACTTTGACTTGCGAGTATAGTAGTCATTCGTCGTCGTCCCGGCGATCGAAGTTGTCTGTATTCGGAGGATGTCTCCTATTCCATTGTCCTTTACTGCTCAGGTGAAATTTCTAACTGTCGTAGCCGCACCTAGTCTCCGCCCGTACGCCTCAGTTCCGTTCTACCGAAGTGCGTGTCAGCGTACATTGCGTTGTGGACATGTCGTTGTTAAAATAAAATGTAGTGGACATTGCGTTCATTTTCAAATACGACTGGACATGGTGATCGAAAAGAGCGAGCATGTGGCATGGGAGACATAAAGTCCGCACCATGTGGATATGGGGTTGTTAAAGAGCGATACCTGGATATGGGGGATCTATCGGGAAATCGATGGGTATATGGTCACTCCCCCGATAACTTTGCCCTAAAAATTTTGTTTAGGGCTTGTTCTCGCATCCTCTTGGCGAACATTTGCAGGCAGGCCATGACGCGACTGGAAAAGGCGGGCCCTACTTCGCTCGAGGGAGGAGTGGATTGCGGTGGGCTGGGCGAATGCCGTGAGCCGCACGTTCCCACTGAAGTGGGCTCACGCATCCGGACGCTTTTCGGAGGACAGCAGCCTGCCAGGCCGGCATGCACCTCGCCACCACCCGCAGATCTGTTGCTCGCACCTGTGTGGTACTGTCCGGCCTGACTGCCTTTCATATCATGAAAACGTTGCTGGAGGCATCGACATCATTGCCCCGACGAGAGACAACTCGTGCGGTTCAACCCATGCGACGCCCAAAATGACGATCACTCCACTGACGTCATGGCCTCCTCCAACCCCGAGGGCCCTTTTCTAGCCCCATCATGAATGATGGGGCCGTCGCCGGGGTTCCATGACGGCACCCGGACGGCAGAGTTTGGATTGCAGAGCAAGTTTCCCTTCTCCCTTCCTCGCCATGTTCTTGACGTCCCGATTATTGTGTGACTGCACTTCAGTGGCTGCTAGAGGATGGTGAGCTTTACAGATATAAAACGAAAATATACATTGACGCAGAATATGACGTCAATATTTTAATGCTCATGGAGACGCTGTACCCAGTGTTGCAGCGAGGATAGCGTCCTTCCAGCAAAGCACATGGTAGCGGTGCACACGATGAAGCATATTGGAGAGGAGACTAAAAAATATTTACAGCCATGTCGAATGAAACTAGTTTCTGAATGACAGAACGCAAGTCGCGTTGTCAATAGTGAATAATATTTTGGAATCGGTCAAGTCTTCGCGCTACGAGATGGCCGAGTTTCAAGAAAACCCTCAAGTACCTGGTTCATTTGTATTTGCCTTCGAATCTTTCGCTTCCGGTGAAAATACTGAGATTGCAGCGGAGCTGTGGTGATACCAAACCGATCGCGCAGAGGCAGCCGCGGTATACTAACTGTTTGGCGGAGTTCTTCCTACGTCTCAATCGCAAAACTGTGGAAGTTCCGAGACAAATGAAATGACGTCATTTAACTATGATGACCGTAACATGCGTGTCCGACGTAAAGACATTTGTGATGACCCTGCCAACAAATAGAGTTGCCGAAATGGATTAGCCATTGTTGCTTTCGTCCAGGAAACGGGAGCACGTGACAGGAAACTCCGTCCACGAACTCCTCGCTTCGTCCTCACCCTCGACCATCCTGAACCAACTGCTTGCTGTCATTTCCCTTCCACAGGGCTGGACCAACTGCATCCAGTCGCAAAGCTGTAGCCTGTTACCTGCACTGTTTTTCGCTCACCACCTTCCTGTCATCTGTCCCCACCACTGCCGAGTTGGCCCCGCTCCCGATCCCCACCTCC
>SZWC01008344.1:0-30690 GCA_023375785.1 Penium margaritaceum
AAACCCTAAACCCTAAACCCTAAACCCTAAACCCTAAACCCTAAACCCTAAACCCTAAACCCTAAACCCTAAACCCTAAACCCTAAACCCTAAACCCTAAACCCTAAACCCTAAACCCTAAACTCTAAGTTTCAACCCAATTCCTCACCTAACTTCCAACCTAGCTTTCAACTCAACTCCCATCCCAACTTCCATCCCAACTTCCATCCCAACCTCCAACACAACTTCCAACCCAACTTGCAACCAAACGTCCAACCCAACTTCCAACCCAAAGTCCAACACAACTTCCAACCCAGCATCCAACCCGGCTTCCAAATCAACTTTCAACCCAACATCCAACCCAACTTCTAACCCAGCTTCCAATCCAACTTCCAATCCAACTACCAACCTAACTTCCATCCCAACTTCCATCCCAACTTCCAACCCAACTTCCAACCCAAGTTCCAATCCAACTTCCAGCACAACTTCTAACCAAACTTCCAACCCAACTTCCAATCCAACTTCCAACGCATCTTCCAACCTAGCTTCCAACATAACCTTTAACTCAACTTCCATACCAACTTCCAATCCAACTTCCAACCCAACTTCCAACGCAACCTCCAACCCAGCTTCCAACCCAACTTCCAACTTTCATCCCAACTTCCATCCCAACATCCAACCCAACTTCTAATCCAAATTCCAATCCAAGTTCCAACCCAACATCGAATCCAACTTCCTATCCAACTTCCAACCCAGCTTCCATCCCAACTTCCATCCCAACTTCCAACCCAACTTCCAATCCAGCTTCCAACCCAACTTCTAACCCAAGTTCCAATCCAACTTCCAACCCAACTTCAAACCAAGCTTCCAACCCAACTTCCAATGCAACTTCCAACCCATCTTCCAACCCAATTTCCAACATAACCTCCAACCCAACTTCCATACCAACTTCCATTCCAACTTCCAACCCAACTTCCAACCCAGCCTCCAACCCAGCTTCCAACCCAACTTCCAACGTCCATCCCAACTTCCATCCCAACATTCAACCCAACTTCTAACCCAACTTCCAACCCACCTTCCAACCCAAGTTCCAACCCAACTTCCAACCCAACTTCCAACCCAACTTCCAGCCCAAATTCCAACCCAACGTCCAACCCAACTTCCAACCCAACTTCCAACACAGATTCCATCCCAACTTTCAACCCAACTTCCAATCCAACTTCCAACCAAACTTCCAATCCAGATTCCATCCCAACTTTCAACCCAACTTCCAATCCAATTTCCACCCTAACTTCCATCCGAACTTCCAGCCTAACTTCCAACCCAACTTCTAACCCAACTTCCAACCCAACTTCCAACCCAACATCCAATCCAACTTCCAACCCAAACGATCCAACTTCAAATACAACTTCCACTCCAGCATCCAACCCAGCTTCCAACCCAACTTTCAACTCAACTACCAACCCATCTTCCAACCCAACATCCAACCCAACTTCCAACCCGGCTTCCAACCCAACTTCCAACCTAGCCTCCAACACAACATTGAGCCCAACTTCCAACTCATTTTCCAACCCAACGTTCAGCCCAATGTCCAAACCAACCTCCAGCCCAACTTCCAACTCAACTTCTAACACAACGTCTAATCCAACTTCCATCCCAGCATCCATCCCAACTTCAAACCCAGCTTCCATCCCAACTTCCATCCCAACATCCAACCCAACTTCCAACCCAACTTCCAACCCAACTTTCAACGCAATTTCCAACCCAGCTTCCAACCCAATTTCCAACCCAACTTCCGACCCAACGTCCAACCCAGCTTCTAACTTAGCTTCCAACCCAACATTCAACCCAACTTCCAACCCAGCTTTGAACCCAACTTCCAATCCAACTTCCAACCCAACTTCCAACCAAAATTCCAACCCAACTTCCAATCCAACTTCCATCCCAACATCCAACCCAACTTCCAACCCAACTTCGAACCCAACTTTCAACCCAATATCCAACCCAGCTTCCAACCTAGCTTCCATCCCAACTTTCAATCCAACTTCCAACCCAACTTCCAACCCAACTTCCAACTTAGCTTCCAACCCAACTTCCAACCCAAATTCCAACATAACCTCCAACCCAACTTCCAACTCAGCATCCAACCTAGCTTCTAACCCAGGTTTCAACCCAACTTCCTATCCAACTTCTAACCCAACTTCCAACCCAACTTCCGAGCCAAATTCCAACCGAACTTCCATCCTAACTTCCATCCCAACTTCCAACCCAACTTCCAATCCTAATTTCAACCCAACTTCCAACCAAACTTCCAACTCAGATTCCATCCCAACTTTCAACCCAACTTCTAATTCAATTTCCAACCCAACTTCCAACCCAACTTCCACCTAAACCTCCAAGCCAACTTCCAACGTCACTTCCATCCCAACTTTCAGCCCAACTTCCATCCCAACTTTCATCCCAAATTTCAACCCAACTTCCAACCCAACTTCCAACCCAACTTCGAACCCAACTTCAAACCCAACTTCCAATCCAGCATCCAACCCAGCTTCTAACCCAACTTTCAACTCAACTTCCAACCCAACTTCCAACCCAACTTCCAACCCAACTTCCAACCCAACTTCCAACCCAACCTCCAACCCAGCATTGAGCCCAACTTCCAACTCAACTTCCAACCCAACTTCCAACCCAACTTCTAACACAACGTCTAATCCAACTTCCATCCCAACACCCATCCCAACTTCAAACCCAACTTCCATCCCAACTTCCATCCCATCATCCAACCCAACTTTCAGCCCAACTTCCAACCCAACTTCCAGCCCAACTTCTAACCCAACTTCCAACCCAACTTCCGACCTAATGTCCAACCCAGCTTCTAGCCCAGCTTTGAACCCAGTTTTCAACCCAACTTCCAACCCAACTCCCAACCCAACTTCTAACCCAGCTTCCAACCCAACTTCCAACCCAACTTCCATCACAACTTCCATTCCAACTTCCAACCCAACTTCTAACTAAGGGTGCACACCAAAAGACGAGAATCGAAGAAAGGGATCGAGGTTCCAACTCCCATCCTAGAATCGAGGTTCCAATTCCACGATTCAGAATCGCAATGGAATCGAGATTCGTCACTTTGTACGTGGGGTGTATATGTTATGGAGAGCATAGGCATGTACCTATATGTTTCAGGTGAGAACTATTCAAAAACACAATCATACATACCTAGTTGCATCATACATGGCATGCTAAACAAGACAATAAGCATGTGATGCAATACTTTTGTGCTGTTTTTGGTAGTGCATTTTGGCATGGACACCTGAGAGAAGTGCACAATTGAGATTCCTGAATACAGGAATCGAGATTCCTTGTAATCGCAATTCCTATATTTGGAATCACGATTCCGATACTTTGGGTCAGGACCGACTCGAGATTCCAAGTCCATGGCTAGAAGCGGGAGAGTCTCGTGGCGTGCACCCTTACTTCCAACCCAACCTCCAACCTAACTTCCACCCAGACGTCCAACCCACGTTCCAACCTAACTTCCAACGCAGCTTCCAACCCAACTTTCAACCCAAGTTCCAACCCAACTTCCAACTCAACTTCAAACCCAACTTCCAACTCAACTTCCAACCCAACTTCCAACCTAATTTCCAACACAACTTCCAACCCAACTTCCAACCCAGTATCCAACCTAGCTTCCAATCCAACTTTCAACCCATCTTCCAACCCAACTTCCAACCAACTACCAACCCAACTTCCAACCCAACGTCCAACCCAACTTTCATCGCAACTTCCATCCCAACTTCCAACCCAACTTCCAACCCAAATTCCAACCCAACTTCCAACCCAACATCAAACCCTTCTTCCAACCCATATTCCATCCCAACTCTCAACCCAACATCCAATCCAACTTCTAACCCAACTTCCAGCCCAACTTCAAACCCAACCTCCAACCCAATTTCCAATCTAACTTCCAACCCAACTTCCAGCCCAACTTCCAACCCAACTCCTAACCCAACTTCAAACCCAACTTCCATCTCAACTTCCATCCCAAGTTCAAACCCAACTTCCATCCCAACTTCCATCCCAACATCCAACCCAACTTCCAACCCAACTTCCAATCCAACTTCAAACCCAGCTTCCAACCCAATTTCCGATCCAACTTCTAACGCACGTTCCAATCCATTTTCCAACCCAGCATCCAGCCCAATTCTCAACCCAACTTCCAATCCAATTTCCAACCCAACTTCCAACACAACTTCCAACCCAGCTTCCAATCCCGCATCCGACCTAGCTTCCAACCCAACTTTCAACCCAACTTCCAACCCAACTTCCAACCCAACTTCCAACCCAACTTCCAACCCAACTTCCAACCCAACTTCCATCCCAACTTCCATCCCAACTTCCAACCCAACTCCCAACCCAAATTCCTACCCAATGTCCAACCAAACTTCCAACCCAACTTACAACCCAGATTCCATCCCAACTTTCAACCCAACTTCCAATCCAATTTCCAACCCAGCTTCCAACCAGATTCCATCCCAACTTTCAACCCAACTTCCAACCCAGCTTCCAACCCAACATACAGCCCAGCTTCCAACCCAGCTTTCAAACCAACTTCCATACCAATTTCAAACCCAACTTCCAACCCAACTTCCAACCCAACATTCAACCCAACGTCCAGCCCAAACTCCAGCCCAACTTCCAACTCAACTTCTAACACAATGTCTAATCCAACTTCCATCCCAGCATCCATCCCAACTTCAAACCCAACTTCCATCCGAACTTCCATCCCAACATCCAACCCAACTTCCAACCCAACTTCCAACCCAACTTCCAACCCAACTTCCAACCCAGCTTCCAACCCAGTTTCCAACCCAACTTCCGACCCAACGTCCAACCCAGCTTCTAACCTAGCTTCGAACCCAACATTCAACCCAACTTCCAACCCAACTTCCAACCCAACATCCAATCCAACTTCCAACCCAGCTTCCAAACAAACTTCCAACCCAACAACCAATCCAACTTCCAACCCATCTTCCAACCCAACTTCCAACCTAACCTCCAACCCAACTTCCATCACAACTTCCAATCCAACTTCCAACCCAACTTCCAAGCCAACTTCCAACCCAACTTCCAACCCAACTTCCATCCCAACTTCCATCCCAACTTCCAACATAACCTCCAACCCAACTTCCAACCTAGCTTCTAACCCAAGTTTCAACCCAACTTCCAATCAAACTTCTAACCCAACTCCCAACCCAACTTCCAACCCAAATTCCAACCGAACTTCCATCCCAACTTCCATCCCAACTTCCAACCCAACTTCCAACCCTAATTCTAACCCAACTTCCAACCAAACTTCCAGCCCAGATTCCATCCCAACTTTCAACCCAACTTCCAACCCAACTTCCAACCCAACTTCCAACCCAGATTACATCCCAACAATCAACCCAACTTCCAATTCAATTTCCAACCCAACTTCCAATCCAACTTCCAACCCAACCTCCAACCCACCTTCCAACCTAACTTCCATCCCAACTTCCAGCCCAACTTCCATCCCAACTTTCATCCAAAATTCCAACCCAACTTCAATCCCAACTTCCAACCCAACTTCGAACCCAACTTCCAACCCAACTTCCAACCCAAATTCCAATCCAGCACCCAACCTTGCTTCCGACCCAACTTTCAACTCAACTTCCAACCCAACTGCCAACCCAACTTCCAACCCAACTTCCAACCCAACTTCCAACTGAACTTCCAACCCAACCTCCAACCCAGCATTGAGCCCAACTTCCAACTCAACTTCCAATACAACGTTCAACCCAACGTCCAAACCAACCTCCAGCCCAACTTCCAACCCAACTTCTAACACAACGTCTAATCCAACTTCCATCCCAAAACCCATCCCAACTTCAAACCCAACTTCCATCCCAACTTCCATCCCAACATCCAACCCAACTTCCAACCCAACTTCTAACCCAACTTCCAACCCAACTTCCAATCCAATTTCCGACCTAATGTCCAACCCAGCTTCTAGCCCAGCTTTGAACCAAATTTTCAACCCAACTTCCAACCCAACTCCCAACCCAACTTCCAACCCAACTTCCAACCCAACTTCCAACCCAACATCCATCACAACTTCCATTCCAATTTCCAACCCAACTTCCAATCCAACCTCCAACCCAACTTCCACCGAAACTTCCAACCCATGTTCAAACCCAACTTCCAACCCAGCTTCCAACACAACTTTCAACCCAACTTCCAACCCAACCTTCAACTCAACTTCAAACCCAACTCCAAGTCAACTTCCAACCCAACTTCAAACCCAACTTCCAACACAAATTCCACCCCAACTTCAAACCCAGTATCCAACCTAGCTTCCAATCCAACTTTCAACCCAACTTCCAACCCAACTTCCAACCCAACTGCCAACCCAACTTCCAACCCAACTTCCAATCCAACTTCCATCCCAACTTCCATCCCAACTTCCAACCCAACCTCCAACCCAATTTCCAATTTAACTTCCAACCCAACTTCCAACCCAACTTCCAATCCAACTTTGAACCCAACTTCCAACTCAACTTCAAACCCAAAGTTCAACACAACGTCAAACCCAACTTCCAACCCAACTTCCAGCCCAACTTCTAACCCAACTTCAAACCCAAATTCCATCTCAACTTCCATCCCAACATCCAACCCAACTTCCAACCCAGCTTCCAATCCATCTTCAAACCCAGCTTCCAAGCCAATTTCCGATCCAACTTCTAACCCACGTTCCAATCCACTTCCAACCCAGCATCCAGCCCAATTCTGAACCCAACTTCCAACCCAATTTCCAACCCAACTTCCAACACAACTTCCAACCCAACTTCCAACCCAGCATCCAACCTAGCTTCCAACCCAACTTTCAACCCAACCTCCAACCCAACTTCCAACCCAACTTCCAACCCAACTTCCAACCCAACTTCCAACCCAACTTCCATCCCAACTTTGATCTTAACTTCCATCCCAACTTCCAACCCAACTCTTAACCCGAATTCCAACCCATCTTCCAACCAAATTTCCAACCCAACTTACATTCCAGACTCCATCCCAACTTTCAACCCAACTTCCAATCCAATTTCCAACCCAACTTCCAACCATATTCCATCCCAACTTTCAACCCAACTTCCCACCCAGCTTCCAACCTAGCATACAACCCAGCTTCCAACCCAGCTTTCAACCAAACTTCCAACCCAACTTTTAACCCAACTTCCAACTCAACTTCCAACCCAGCGTCCAACCCAACTTTCAATCCAACTTCAAATCCAACGTCTAACCCAACTTCCAACCCAACTTCCATCCCAACATCAAACACAACTTCCATCCCCATTTCCATCCCAACATCCAACCCAACTTCCAACCCAACTTCCAACCCAACTTCCAACCCAACTGCCAACCCAACTTCCAATCCAACTTCCAACCCAACTACCAACCCAGCCTCAAATCCAGCTTCAAACCCAACTTCCAACCCAACTTCCAACCCAACTTCCAACCCAACTTTCATCCCAACTTCCATTCCAACTTCCAACCCGACTTCCGACCCAACTTCCAACCCAACTTCCAACCCAACTCCCAACCCAACTTCCAACTCAACTTCCATCCCAACTTCCATCCCAATTTCCAACCCAACTTCCAACCCAACTTCCATCCCAACTTCCATCCCAACTTCCAACCCAGCTTCCAACCCAACTTCCAACCCAACTTCCAACCCAACTTCCAACCCAACGTCCAACCCTTCTTCCAACCCATGTTCCATCCCAACTCTCAACGCAACATCCAACCCAACTTCTAACCCAACTTCCAACCCAACTTCCAACACAACCTGCAACCCAGTTTCGAATCTAACTTCCAACCCAACTTCTAACCCAACTTCCAAGCCAACTTTGAACCCAACTTCCAACTCAACTTCAAACCCAAAGTTCAACACAACGTCAAACCCAACTTCCAGCCCAACGTCGAACCCAACTTCTAACCCAACTTCAAACCCAACTTCCATCTCAACTTCCATCTGAACTTCAGACCCAACTTCCATCCCAACTTCCATCCCAATATCCAACCAAACCTCCAACCCAACTTCCAACCCAACTTCCAATCCAACTTCAAACCCAGCTATCAACCCAATTTTTGATCTTACTTTTAACCCACGTTCCAATCCAACTTCCAACCCAGCATCCAGCCCAATACTCAACCTAACTTCCAACCCAATTTCCAACCCAACTTCCAACACAACTTCCAACCCAGCTTCCAACCGAGCATCCAACCTAGCTTCCAACCCAACTTTCAACCCAATTTCCAACCCAACTTCCATCTCAACTTCCAACCCAACTTCCAACCCAACTTCCAACCCAAATTCCAACCCAACTTCCAACCCAACGTCCAACCCTACTTCCAACCCATATTCCATCCCAACTCTCACCCCAACATCCAATCCAACTTCCAACCCAACTTCCAACCCAACCTCCAATCCAATTTCCAGTCTAACTTCCAACCCAACTTCTAACCCAACTTCTAACCCAACTTCCAATCCAACTTTGAGCCCAACTTCCAACTCAACTTCAAACCCAAAGTTCAACACATCGTCAAACCCAACTTCCAGCTCAACTTCCAGTCCAACTTCTAACCCAACTTCAAACCCAACTTCCATCTCAACTTCCATCCCAACATCCAACCCAACTTCCAACTCAACTTCCAATCCAACTTCAAACCCAGCTTCCAAACCAATTTCCGATCCAACTTCTTACCCACATTCCAATCCACCTCCAACCCAGCATCCAGCCCAATTCTCAACCCATCTTTCAACCCAATTTCCAACCCAACTTCCAACACAATTTCCAACCCAACTTCCAACCAAGCATCCAACCTAGCTTCCAACCCAACTTCAAACCCAACTCCTAACCCAAATTCCAACCCAACTTCCAACCAAACTTCCAATCCAACTTACATTCCAGACTCCATCCCAGCTTTCAACCCAACTTCCAATCCAATTTCCAACCCAACTTCCAACCAGATTCCATCCCAACTTTCAACCCAACTTCCCACCCAGCTTCCAACCCAGCATACAGCCCAGCTTCCAACCCAGCTTTCAACCAAACTTCCAGCCCAACTTTCAACACAACTTCCTACTCAACTTCCAACCCAGCGTCCAACCCGACTTCCAACCCAACTTCAAACCCAACGTCTAACCCAACTTCCAACCCAACTTCCATCCCAACTTCCATCCCAACTTCAAACACAACTTGCATCCCAATTTCCATCCCAACATCCAACCCAACTTCCAACCCAACTTCCAACCCAACTTCCAACCCAACTGCCAACCCAAATTCCAACCCAACTTTCAGCCCAACTTCCAACCCAACCTCAATCCAGCTTCAAACCCAACTTCCAACCCAACTTCCAACCCAACTTCCAACCCAAATTCCAACCCAACTTTCAGCCCAACTTCCAACCCAACCTCAATCCAGCTTCAAACCCAACTTCCAACCCAACTTCCAACCCAACTTCCAACCCAACTTTCATCCCAACTTCCATCACAACTTCCAACCCGACTTACGACCCAACTTCAAACCCAACTTCCAACCCAACTTCCAACCCAACTTCCAACTCAACTTCCATCCCAACTTCCATTCCAATTTCCAACCCAACTTCCAACCCAACATCCAACCCAACTTCCAACCCAAGTTTCAACCCTACTTCCAACCCAACTTCCAACCTTACTTCTAACCCAACTTCCAATCCAACTTCCAACCCAACTTTCAACCCAAGTTCTAAACTACCTTCCAACCCAACTTCCATCCCAACTTCCAATCCAACTTCCCACCCAACTTCCAACCCAAGTTCCAACCCAAGTTCCAACCCAGATTCCAACCCAGCTTTCAACCCAACTTCCATCCCAAGTTCCATCCCAACTTCCAACCCAGCATCCAACCTAGCTTCCAACCAAACTTTCAATCCAACTTCCAACCCAACTTCCAACCCAACATCCAACCTAACTTCCAACCCAACTTCCAACCCAACTTCCATCCCAACTTCCATCCCAACTGCCAAACCAACTTCCAACCCAACTTCCAACCCAAATTCCAACCCAACTTCCAACCCAGCGTCCAACCCCACTTCTAGCCCAGATTCCATCCCAACTTTCAACCCAACTTCCAATCCAACGTCAAACCCAACTTCCAACCCAACTTCCAACCCAACGTCCACCCCAACTTCCAACCTAACTTCTAACATAACTTCCAACCCAAGTTTGCACCCTACTTCCAACTCAACTTCAAACCCAACGTTCAACCCAATGTCCAACCCAACTTCCAGCCTAACTTCCAACCCAACTTCCAACCCAGCATCCAAACCAACTTCCAATCCATTTTCCATCACAAATTCCATTCCAACTTCCAATCCGATTTCCAACCCAACTTCCAACCCAACTTCCAACCCAACTTCCAACCCACGTGCCAACCCAACTTCCAACCTAGCTTCCAACCCAGCTCTCAACCCAACTTCCAACCCAACTTCCAATCCAATTTCCAACACAACTCCCAACCCAAATTCAAACCCAACCTCCAACCCAACTACAGATCCAACGTCTAACCCACGTTCCAATCCAACTTCCAACCCAGCTCCCAACCCAATTCGCAACCCAACTTCCAACTCAATATCCAACCCAACTTCCAACACAACTTCCAATCCAAATTTCAACCGAGCATCCAACCTAGCTTCCAACCCAACTTTCAACCCAACTCCCAACCCAACTTCCAACCCAACTCTAAACCCAACTTCCAACCAAACTTCCAACCCAACTTCCATCCCAACTTCCATCCCAACTTCTATCCCAACTTCCAACCCAACTTCCAACCCAAATTCCAACCCAACTTCCAACCAAACTTCCTACCCAACTTCCAACCCAGACTCCATCCAAACTTTCAATCCAACTTCCAATCCAACTTCCAACCCAACTTCCAACCAGATTCCATCCCAACTTTCAACCCAACTTCCAACCCACCTTCCAACCCAGCATACAACCCAGCTTCCAACCCAACTTTAAATCCAGCTTCCAACCCAACTTCCAACCCAGCTTCCAACTCAACTTCCAACCCAACGTCCAACCCGACTTCCAACCCAACTTCAAACCCAGCGTCTAACCCAACTTCCAACCCATCTTCCATCCCAACTTCCATCCCAACTTCAAACACAACTTCCACCCCAACTTCCATCCCAACATCCAACCCAACTTCCAACCCAACTTCCAACCCAACTTCCAACCCAACTTCCATCCCAACTTCCAGTCCAACTTCCAACCCAACTTCCAACCCAGCTTCCAACCCAACTTCCACCTCAACTTCCAACCCAACTTCCATCCCAACTTCCATCCCAACTTCCAACCCAACTTCCAACCCAACTTCCAACCCAACTTCCAATCCAAGTTCTAACCCAGCTTCCAACACAACTTCCAACATAACTTCAACCCAACTTCCAATCCAACTTCCAACCCAACTTCCAACCCCAGTTCCAACCTAACTTCCAACCCAACTTTCATCTCAACTTCCAACCCAACTTCCATCCCAACTTCCAACCCAAGTTCGAGCCCAAGTTCCAACCCAACTTCCAACCCGACTTCCAACCCAGCTTCCAACACCACTTCCAACCCAACTTCTAACCCAGCATCCAACCTAGCTTCCAACCCAAATTTCAACCCAACTTCAAACCCAAAATCCAACCCAACATCCAACCCAACTTCCAACCCAACTTCCAACTCAACTTCCATCCCAGCTTCCATCCCAACTTCCAACCCAGCTTCCAACCCAACTTCCAACCCAACTTCCAACCCAAGTTCCAACCCAACTTCCAACCCAACTTCCAACCTAACTTCTAACCCAACTTCCAATCCAACTTCCAATCCAACTTCCAACCCAAGTTCCAAACCAACTTCCAACCCAACTTCCATCCCAACTTCCAACCCAACTTCCAACCCAACTTCCAACCCAACTTCCAACCCAAGTTCCAACCCAGATTCCAACCCAACCTCCAGCCCAACTTCCATCCCAACGTCCATCCCAACATTCAACCCAGCATCCAACCTGGCTTCCAACCAAACTTTCAACCCAACTTCCAACCCAACTTCCAACCCAACATCCAACCCAACTTCCAACCCAACTTCAACCCAACTTCCATCCCAACTTCCATCCCAACTTCCAACCCAACTTCCATCCCAACTTCCAACCCAAATTCCAACACAACTTCCAACCCAGCGTCCAACCCTACTTCTAGCCTAGATTCCATCCCAACTCTCAACTCAACTTCCAATCCAACTTAAAACCCAACTTCCAACCCAACCTCCAACCCAACATCCACCCCAACTTCCAACCTAACTTCCAATCCAAATTCCAACCCAACTTCTAACCCAACTTCTAACCCAACTTCCAACCCAACTTTGCACCCAACTTCCAACTCAACTTCAAACCCAACGTTCAACCCAATGTCCAACCCAACTTCCAGCTCAACTTCCAACCCAACTTCCAACCCAACATCCAACCCAACTTCCAACCCAACTTCCATCACAACTTTCATCCCAACTTCCAATCCGACTTCCAACCCAACTTCCAATCCAACTTCCAACCCAACTTCCAACCCACGTCCAACCCAACTTCCAACCCAGCTTCCAACCCAGCTCTCAACCCAACTTCCAACCCAACTTCCAATCCAACTCCAACACAACTCCCAACCCATCTTCAAACCCAACCTCCAACCCAACTTCCGATCCAACTTCTAACCCACGTTCCAATCCAACTTCCAGCCCAGCTTCCAACCCAATTCTCAACCCAACTTCCAACCCAATTTCCAACCCAACTTCCAACACAACCTCCAACCCAACATCCAACCCAGCATCCAACCTAGCTTCCAACCCAACTTTCAACCCAACTTCCAACCCAACTTCCAACCCAGCTCCCAACCCAACTTTCAACCCAACTTTCAACCCAACTTTCAACCCAACTTCCATCCCAATTTCCATCCCAACTTCCATCCCAAATTCCAACCCAACTTCCAACCAAACTTCCAACCCAATTTCCAACCCATATTCCATCCCAACCTTCAATCCAACTTCCAATCCAACTTCCAACCCAACTTCCAACCACATTCCATCCCAACTTTCAACCCAACTTCCAATCCAAATTCCAACCCAACTTCCAACCCAGCGTCCAACCCTACTTCTAGCCCAGATTCCATCTCAACTTTCAACCCAACTTCCAATCCAACGTCCACCCCAACTTCCAACCTAACTTCTAACCTAACTTCCAACCCAACTTTGTACCCAACTTCCAACTCAACTTCAAACCCAACGTTCAACCCAATGTCCAACCCAACTTCCAGCTTAACTTCCAACCCAGCTTCCAACCCAGCATCCAAGCCAACTTCCAATCCATTTTCCATCACAAATTCCATCCCAACTTCCAATCCGACGTCCAACCCAACTTCCAACCCAACTTCCAACCCAACTTCAAACCCAACATCCAACCCCACTTCCAACCCACATTCCAAACCAACTTCCAACCCAGCTTCCAACCTAGCTCTCAACCCAACTTCCAACCCAACTTCCAATCCAACTTCCAACACGACTCCCAACCCAACTTCAAACCCAACCTCCAACCCAACTACGGAACCAACTTCTAACCCACGTTCCAATCCAACTTCCAACCCAGCTTCCAATGCAATTCTCAACCCAACTTCCAACCCAATTTCCAACCCAACTTCCAACACAACTTCCAACCCAAATTTCAACCCAGCATCCAACCTAGTTTCCAACCCAACTTTCAACCCAACTTCCAACCCAACTTCCAACCCAACTCCCAACCCAACTTCCAACCCAACTTCCAACCCAACTTCCATCCCAACTTCCATCCCAACTTCTATCCCGGCTTCCAACCAAACTTCCAACACAAATTCCAACCCAACTTCCAACCAAACTTCCAACCCAACTTCCAACCCAGATTCCATCCCAATTTTCAATCCAACTTTCAATCCAACTTCCAACCCAACTTCCAACCAGATTCCATCCCAACTTCCAACCCAACTTCCAACCCAACTTCCAACCCAGCTTCCAACCCAACTTTTAGCCCAACTTCCAACCCAACTTCCATCCCAACTTCCATCCCAACTTCTATCCGAACTTCCATTCCAACTTCGAACTCAACTTCCAACCCAACGTCCAACCCAACTTCCAACCCAACTTCCATCCCAATTTCCAACCCAACTTCCAATCCAACTTCCAACCCAACTTCCAACCTAAGTTCCAACCTAACTTCCAACCCAACTCTTCCAACAACTTCCAACCCAACTTCCAACCCAACTTCCAACCCAAGTTCCAACCCAAGTTCCAACCCAACTTCCAACCCAACTTCCAACCTAGCATCCAACCTAGATTCCAACCCCAATTTCAACCCAACTTCCAACCCAAATTCCAACCCAACATCCAACCCAACTTCCAACCCAACTTTTAACTCAACTTCCATCCCAACTTCCATCCCAACTTCCAACCCAACTTCCAACCCAACTTCCAACCCACGTTCCAACCCAACTTCCAACCCAACTTCCAACCTAACTTGTAACCCAACTTCCAATCCAACTTCCAATCCAATTTCCAGCCCAATATCCAGCCCATATTCCATCCCAACGTCCAACCCAACTTCCAACCCAACTTCCATCCCAACTAACATCCCAACTTCCAACCCAACTTCCAACCCAAATTCCAACCCAAATTCCAGCCCAACGTCCAACCCAACGTCCAACCCTACTTCTAGTACGGATTCCATCCCAACTTTTAACCCAACTTCCAATCCAACTTCCAACCCAACTTCCAACCCAACTTCCAACCCAACGTCCACCCCAACTTCCAGCATAACTTCCAACCCAACTTCCAACCCAACTGCTAACCCAACTTCCAACCCAACTTTGTACCTAACTTCCATCTCAACTTCAAACCCAACGTTCAACCCAACGGCCAACACCACTTCCAGCCCAACTTCCAACCCAACTTCCAACCAAACATCCAACCCAACTTCCAACCCAACTTCCATCACAACTTCCATCCCAACTTCCAATCCGACTTCCAACCCAACTTCCAACCCAACTTCCAACCCAACTTCCAACCCACGTTCCAACCCAACTTCCAACCCAGCTTCCGACCCAGCTCTCAACCCAACTTCCAACCCAACTTCCAACCCAACTTCCAACACAACTTCCAACCCAACTTCCAATTCAATATCCAACCTAGCTTCCAACCTAACTTTCAACCCAGCTTCCAACCCAACTTCCAACCCAGCTTCCAACCCAACTTCCAACCCAACGTCCAACCCAACTTCCATCCCAACTTCCATCCCAACTTCCAACCCAACTTCCAACCCAAATTCCAACCCAACTTCCAACGAAACTTCCAACCCAACTTCCAAACCATATTCCATCCCAACCTTCAATCCAACTTCCAATCCAGCTTCCAACCCAACTTCCAACCAGATTCCATCCCAACTTTCAGCCCAAATTCCAACCCAAATTCCAACCCAGCGTCAAACCCGACTTCCAACTCAAGTTCAAACCCAACGTCTACCCCAACTTCCAACCCAAATTCCATCCCAACTTCCATCCCAACTTCAAACACAACTTCCAACCCAACTTCCATCCCAACTTCCAACCCAACTTCCAACCCAACTTCCAACCCAACTTCGAGCCCATCTTCCAACCCCCCAAGTTCCAACCCAACTCCCAACACAACTTCCAACCTAACATCTAACCCAACTTCCAATCCAACTTCCAATCCAACTTCCAACCCAAGTTCCAACCTAACCTCCAACCCAACTTCCATCCCAACTTCCAACCCAACTTCCAACCCAACTTCCATCCCAAGTTCCAATCCAAGCTCCAACCCCGATTCCAACCCAACTTCTAACCTAACTTCCAACACCACTTCCAACCCAACTTCCAACCCAGCATCCAACCTAGCTTCCAACCCAACTTTCAACCCAACTTCCAATCCAAATTCCAACCCAACATCCAATCCAACTTCCAACCCAACTTCCAACCCAACTTCCATCCCAACTAACATCCCAACTTCCAACCCAACTTCCAACGCAACTTCTCACCCAAATTCCAACCCAACGTCCAACCCAAACGTCCAACCCTACTTCTAGTACCGATTCCATCCCAACTTTTAACCCAACTTCCAATCCAACTTCCAACCCAACTTCGAACCCAACTTCCAACCGAACGTCCACCCCAACTTCCAACCTAACTTCCAACCCAACTTCCAACCCAAGTGCTAACCCAACTTCCAACCCCTTTTTGTACCCAACTTCCATCTCAACTTCAAACCCAACGTTCAACCCAACAGCCAACACCACTTCCAGCCCACCTTCCAACCCAACTCCCAACCCAACATCCAACCCAATTTCCAACCCAACTTCCATCACAACTTCCATCCCAACTTCCAATCCGACTTCCGACCCAACTTCCAACCCAACTTTCAACCCACCTTCCAATCCACGTTCCAACCCAACTTCCAACCCAGCTTCCAACCCAGCTCTCAACCCAACTTCCAACCCAACTTCCAACACAACTTCAAACCCGACTTCCAATTCAATATCCAACATAGCTTCCAACCCAGCTTTCAACCCAACTTCCAACCCAACTTCCAACCCAGCTTCCAACCCAACTTCCAACCCAACTTCCAACCCAACGTCCAACCCAACTTCCATCCCAAAACTAGCAAGAACTTCCAACCCAACTTCCAACCCAAATTCCAACCCAAATTCCAACCCAACCTCCAACCAAACTTCCAACCAAACTTCCAACCCAGATTCCATCCCAACTTTCAACCCAACTTCCAATACAACTTCCGGCCCAATATCCAGCCCATATTCCATCCCAACTTTCGACCCAACTTCCAATCCAGCTTCCAACCCAATGTCCAGCCCAACATCCAACCCAACCTCCAACCCAACTTCCAACCTAACTTCCAACCCAACGTCCAGCCCAACTTCCATCCCAACTTCCATCCCAACTTCCAACCCAACTTCCAACCCACGTTCCAACCCAACTTCCAACCCATCTTCCAACCCAACTTCCAACCCAACGTCCATCCCAACTTCCATCCCAACTTCCCACCTAACTTCCAACCCAACTTCCAACCCAGTTTCCATCCAAACTTTCAACCCAAGTTCCAATCCAACTTCCAGTCCAACTTCCAACCAGATTCCATCCCAACTTTCAACCCAACTTCCAATCCAACTTCCAACCAAGCATACAACCCAGCTTCCAACCCAACTTTGAACCCAACTTCCAATCCAACTTTCAACCCAACTTCCAACTCAACTTCCAATCCAACGTCCGATCCAACTTCCAACACAACCTCCAACCCTCCGTCTAACCCAACTTCCAACCCAACTTCCATCCCAACTTCCATCCCAACTTCAAACACAACTTCCATCCCAACTTCCATCCCAACATCCAACCCAACTTCTAACCCAACTTCCAACCCAACTTCCAACCCAATTTTCAACCCAACTTCCAACCCATTTTCCAATCCAACTTCCAACCCAACTTCCAAGCCAACTTCCAACCCAGCTTCTAATCCAGCTTCCAATCCAACTTCTAACCCAACTTCCAACCGAACTTCCAACCCAACTTCCAATCCAACTTCCATCCCAACATCCAACCGCACATCCAACCCAACTTCCAACCCAGCTTCCAACCCAACTTCCAACCCAACTTCCAGCCCAACTTTCAACCCAACGTCCATCCCAACTTCCAACCCAACTTCCAACCTAACTTCTCACCCAATTTCCAATCCAATTTTCAATCCAACTTCCAACCCAACTTCCAACCTAACTTCCAACCCATCTTCCATCCCAACGTCCAACCCAACTTCCAACCCAACTTCCAATCCAAGTTCCAACCCAAGTTCCAACCCAGCTTCCAACCCAACTTCCAACCCAACTTCCAACACAACTTCCAACCCATCATGCAACCTAGCTTCCAACCCAGCTTTCAACCCAATATCCAACCCAATTTCCAACCCAATATCCAACCCAACTTCCAACCCAACTTCCAACCCAACTTCCATCCCAACTTCCATCCCAACTGCTAACCCAACTTCCATCCCAACTTCCATCCCAACTTCCAACCCAACTTCCAACCCAATTTCCAACCCAATTTCCAACCCATGTTCCAACCCAACTTCCACACCAACTTCCAACCTAACCTCTAACCCAACTTGCAATCAGACTTCCAACCCAACTTCCAACCCATCTTCCAACCTAACTTCCAAACCAACTTCCATCCCAACTTCCAACCCAACTTCCAACCCAGCTTCCAACCCATGTTCCATTTCAAGTTCCAACCCAGGTTCCAACCAAACTTCCAACCCAACTTCCAACACAACTTTGAACCCAACATCCAACCCAGCATCCAACCTAGCCTTCAAGCCAACTTTCAACCCAACTTACAACCCAACTTCCAACTCAAAATCCAACCCACCTTTCAACCCAACTTCCAACCCAACATCCATCCCAACTTCCATCCCAACCTAACGCAACTTTCAACCCTACTTCCAACCCAAATTCCAACCCAACTTCCAACCCAATGTTCAACCCTATTTCTAGCCCAGATTCCATCCCAACATTCAACCCAACTTCTAATCCAACTTCCAACCCAACTTCCAACCCAACATCCAACCCAACGTCCAACCCAACTTCCAACCTAACTTCCAACCCAGCTCCCAACCCAACTTCTAACCCAACTTCCAAACCAACTTTGAACCTAACTCCTAACTCAACTTCAAACCCAACATCCAACCCAACGTCCAACCCAAATTCCAGCCCAACTTCCAACCCAACCTCTAACACAATTTCTAACCCAACTCCCATCCAAACTTCCATCCCAGTTCCAAACCCAACTTCCATCCCAACTTCCATCCTATCATCCAACCCAACTTCCAACCCAACTTCCAACCCGACTGCCAACCCAAGTTGCAACTTCACTTCCAACCCAACTTCCAACCCAACTTCTGACCCAACTTCCGACCCAGCCTCTAACTCAACTTCCAATCCAACTTTCAACCCAACTTCCAGCCCAACTTCCAACCAAATTTCCTATCGGAATATCTATATAAACAGACTCAGTGCATAAGTACCGTCAGAGAAAATCCCTTCTCAATACTGATTCAGGTATTGACACCAAATCACCTCGACCAACGGGTCTCTGGTCATCTGGCTGTTTGGACCCCACTGTCAAGTTATCCCCTCATAAAGTGACATCTATCACTCGCGTCCCCTAGCAGAAAGAAGCCGTTAGATAGTACTATTTGTCTTGTTCCGACCTTTTATGCTGAGGATGTTCATTCCCTTGAGTTAACCCGGACAGTTCTACTCATCCTATTTGCCCCTTGGTTCCGCAGCTTCGCCACCGTGTCTTCGCTCTACTCGTCTCTGGCACTTTCTGTCTTCGCCAACTCCCAACGCTTTGCTCCGTGACTCTCGCTCCTTCGTCCAGCTTTCATACTCTGCCAACCATCACTCTCATGGCCAACACTCTCTCTCACATCAACCTGTCTACCTCGGCTACCTCGCGTCTCAGCCTCTATCAGCTCCCGCGACTAACTCCTCGGACCGCTCTCGCTTCTGTCACTCTGCTGGTGTACACCTGCATGTCCCAAAGCTTCTGCTTGCTTCTGTTGCCACTGTTCTCGTGTCTGCATTCTTCTGACATGGTATCAGAGCTTCAGGCAACATCACCTGGAGTACTGTGACCGCGTCATCGCTCTGCCGACACCCTTGCTTCGCTGCTTCGATTCACATTCTATTGCCGCCGCTACAGCCATCTCGCGCCTGGCCGCTTTGTCCGCGGCTGACATCAGGAGCTCTGCCTGACAAGTTCTCCACGCTCAAGAAAGGCCCCGTCATCCCAAGAAGGCCCTGCACCCATTTTTGCGCCCGTGGCTAACAACCGGTGACGTGTCGCCCACATCAGCCGCAAGCAACTCTCATGCCGCCGCCTGCCGTCAACTACCAAGAAGCTTCTCACAGTCTGCCATCCTCTGCTACTCGTCGCATCGGCCTCCGCCAGCATCTCCTTCCCTCTCATCTCATCTCATCAACTTCATCTACTCCTTCCTGGCTGTCATCCTCTGTCCGCCTGCGCCCATCATCTCGAGCCGCCTTCTCGCATCGCCTCCTCGCCTCGTCAGCAGCTGCAGCCAAAACTGCCGCTGTCAAGATATCCGACACCACCAGTTGTCCTACTCCCATTTCCGAGCCAAATGGAGAACAAGCCGTCACTCTCCTGGCATCAGCAGTCTAGTATTCTTGCCCGCTACCTGACTCCCTATACCGCAACCAGCTCCTTTCAGCTGTCAAGATACCGGACACCACCAGTCTCCCTGCTCCCACTTCCGAGCCAACCAGGGAACAAGCCGTCACTATCCTGAACACAGAAGAAGTAGCTGCGATGCTCTGCCTCCGTTTGCCGCGCCGCGTCTCATATCGGCTCTCTCCGCTCGCATCGCTCTCTGTCTCTCGTCTCCTTCATCAGCCTTCGCACTTCATCTTCAGTTGCCTCCTTTAGCCCTCCTCCTCCTCCTTGCTCCAAGTTTCTCCAGTTGCATGCTCCTGCCGCATATTTGCCTCATCCGTCATCAGCATAATTCGCGCCGCCTCCGTTTTTATCTCCTCTTCATCATCAGCATCCTCTGCGCCCCCCTCCCATCCATCATCAGCATCAGCATCACATTAACGCGTACAAGGTTCCGGCCCTGCGCTCACTCATCAAATCAATCGCTTCCTGTGCTTTCACAAATCGTTTTCAGCTCGGCACAAGGATCCGCTCGGTCGCATCGTCTTTCTGCAATGAATTGCGCCCACACCAAACCTCCATCAGTGCACGTGGTTCTGCCCCTGCGCCCACTCATTCATCAATCGCTTCTTCCGCTCATGCAATCGCTTTCAGCTCAGCACAAGGATCCGCCCGGTCGCATCGTCTTTTTTTCCGTGACGACCTGCGCCCACACCGAAACTTCCTTCTGTGCACGCGGCTCGCCCCTGCGCCCATTTATCAATCCATCACTTCCTCTGCCTTGCATCACTTTCAGCCCGGCGCCCTGTCTCATCGCCTGTTCCGCAACAAACTACGTCCACACCAAAAACATCTGCAGCGCACGCGGTTTGCCACTGCGCCCATTCCATCATCATCAGCTTCCACTTCAGCAATCATCATCAACACCTGTGAACGGCACAAGGATCTGCACAAGTAAGCTGCCCACCTCTGCAGCAGCCTGTACCCATGCCCGAAGCAGATTTATCGCAGCGCATTGGCACCTGCATTCTCCTGTCGCATCTTGCTCCCCTACTTCAACTTGCGCACATGGTCTGGCCTCTGCGCCTACTCCATCATCCATCGTTGGCTCCTCCACTCACGCCTCGTCCATTTTTCAGTTCAAAAGAGTGTGCCTGATTGCATCATCAGTCTCGCAATGATCTCCAGCATCCTTCCTCCTCTACCCCGTCACCATCATCTTCAACAAGTCTCAAATCCATCCCTGTGTCATTTAGTCACATATGGCCACCAGGGAAGGATCAACCTCTCGGGGACGGAGTCTTTGGTGGAGGCATGGAAAACCCATCAATCAAGGAATTGGCGAACTCGCTCACAGAATTCCCATTTTCCACTTCAATGATGCAGGCAAAGCCAACTATGATGAGTGGCTTGCTACACTCGAACTACACGCAGATGTGAACTTTCGTACCCTTGAACTCTGGGACATCTTCAGCAAACAACGACATTACTTCCACGTTGACTTCTCCACTCCCAACATTCGGCAATACTCGAGCAACTTCTTCCTTGCCGAATATCAAGCTCTGGTTATCTTGTACATCACCATCGACCATCCATTCCATCTTATTCTTCATGCGTATGATCCTTGCTCAAGTGAAATCTCCAGTTTCATGAGCAACATAAGCCGCGAATGCAGACTTCGACGAGGACACCGGTGGAGAACAAGTAAACCAGAAACGATCACCGTGGAAGACCTCCCTGAGATCCCAGACATGCCTCCCCTTCACCTCTTGCCCAATCCCCCAGCTCCACCTATATCTTCACATCACTTAAAGCAAGAATGGTGGAACTACCTCTAACTCATGACATACTACATGCACTGAGTCAGTTTCAAGAGGGATGTCGGAATATCTTTATGCAACAGACTTAGTGTACAAGTACAGTCTGAGAGAATCCCTTCTCAACAATGGATCAGGTCTTGACACCGAATCACCTTGACCAACGGGTCTCTGGTCATCTGACTGTTTGGACCCCACTGTCAAGTTATCCCCTAATAAAGTGACATCTGTCACTCGCGTCCGGCTAGCAGAAAGAAGCCGTTACATAGTACTCCTTGTCTTGTTCTGACCTTCTATACCGAGGATGTTCATTCCCTTGAGTTAACCATAACAGTTCTGCTCATCCTATTCCCCCTTGGTTCCGCGACTTCGCCGCCGTCTTTGCTCTACTCGTCCCTCGAACTTTTTGTCTTTGCCAACTCTCAACGCTTCAATCCGTCACTCTCGCTCCTTCGTTTAGCTTTCATACTCCGCCAACCATCACTCTCCTGGTCAGCACTATCTCTCACATCAACCTGTCTACCTCGGCTACCTCGCGTCTCGACCTCTACCGGCTCCCGCGACTAACTCCTCGGACCGCAGTCGCTTACGTCACTCCGCTGACGTACACCTGCATGTCCCAATGCTTCTGCTTGCTTCTTTTGCCACTGTTCTCGTGTCTGCATTCTTCTAACACATCCAACCCAACTTCCAATCCAACTTCCAGCCCAACTTCCAACCCAACTTCCATCACAACTTCCATCCCAACTTCCAACCGGACTTCCAACCCACCTTCCAACCCAACTTCCAACCCACGTTCCAACCCAACTTCCAACCCAGCTTCCAACCCAACTCTCAACCCAACTTCCAACCCAACATCCAATCAAACGTCCAACACAACTTCCAACCCAACTTCCAACCCAGCATCCAACCTAGCTTCCAACCCAACCTTCAACACAACTTCCAACCCAACTTTCAACCCAGCTTCCAACCCAGCTTCCAACCCAGAGTTGTGCCAGAGTTGTGCCAGAGTTGTGCCTTAGTTGTGCCAGAGTTGTGCCTGAGTTGTGCAAGAGTAGTGCCACAGTTGTGCCAGAGTCGTCCCAAAATTGTACCAGGGTAGTGCCAGAGGTGTGCCAAAGTTGTACCAGAGTTGTTCAAGAGTTATGCCAGAGTCGTGGCAAAGTCATTGCAGATTTTTGCCAGAGTTGTGCCAGAGTTGTGCCAGAGTTGTGTACGAGTTGTACCATAAATGTGCCAGAGTTGTACCAGAGCTGTGCCATAGTTGTGCCAAAGTTGTGCCGTAGTTGTGCCAGAGTTGTGCCGAGTTGTGTCAAAGCTATGCCAGAGTTGTGCCAGAGTTGTGCCATAGTTATGCCAGAGTTGTGCCAGAGTTGTGCCAGAATTGTGCGGGAGTTGTGCCATATTTACGACAGAGTTGTACCAGAGTTGTGCCACAGTTGTGCCAGAGGTCTTCCATAGTTGTGCCACAGTTGTGCCACAGTTGTGCCACAGTTGTGCCAGAGTTGTGCCACAGTTGTGGCAGAGTTGCCCCATACCTGTACCAGAGTGGTGCCAGAGTTGTGCCAGAGTTGTGCCAAAGTTGTACAAGAGTTTTGCCAGAGTTGTGCCAGGGTCATTCCAGAGTTGTGCCAGAGTCGTGCCAGAGTTGTGCCAGAGTTGTGTCACAGTTGTGCCAGAGTTTAGCTAGAGTTGTGCCAGAGTTGTGCCAGAGGTGTGCCACAGTTGTGCCAGAGTTGTGCCACTGTTGTGCGAGAGTTGTCCCAGAACAGTACCAGAGTCGTGCCAGAGTTGTACAAGAGTTTTACCAGAGTAGTGCCAGAGTCATTCCAGAGTTGTGCCAGAGTTGTGCTAGAGTTGTGCCAGAGTTGTGCCAGAGTTGTGCCAGAGTTGTGCTTGAGTTGCACCATAGTCTTGCCAGAGTTGTGCCAGAGGTGTGCCATATTTGTGCCAGAGATATGCCAGAGTTGTGCCGGAGTTGTGCCAAGTTGCACCAGAGTTGTGCCAGGGTTGTTCTAGAGTTATGGCAGGGTCGTGCCAGAGTTGTGCCAGAGTTGTGCCAGAGTTGTGCAAGAGTTGTGCCACAGTTGTGCCAGAGTTGTACCAGAGTTATGCAAGAGTTGTGCAAGAGTTGTGCCACAGTTGTGCCAGAGGTGTGCTAGAGTCACTCGAGAGTTGTGCCAGAGCTTTGCCAGAGTTATACCATAGTTGTGCCTGAGTTGTGCCAGAGTTGGGCGAGAGTTGTGCCAAAGTTGCGGCATAATTGTACCAGAACGGACCTATAGTTGGGCCGGAGTTGTCCCAGACTTGGGCGAGAGTTGGGCCAGAGTTGTGCCAGAGTCGTGCCATAGTCGTGCCATAGTTGTGCCAGAGTTGTGCCAGAGTTGTGCGAGAGTTGTGCCAGAGTTGTGCCAGAGTTGTGCCAGAGGTGTGCCAGAGTTGTGCTAGAGTTGTGCTAGGGTTGTGCCAAATTGTACCACAGTTATGCCAGAGGTGTGCCATAGTTGTTCCACAGTTGTGCCAGAGTTTTGCCAGAGTTGTGCAAGATTTGTGCCAGAGTTGTGCCAGAGTTGTGCCAGAGCTGTGCCATAGTTGTGCCACAGTTTTGCTAGAGTTGTGGCACATTTGTGCCAGAGTAGGCCTATGTCACTGACCATGACCAAATAATGGCACTAAGGGTGGTTAACCTTGACAACTCATAACACGAGTCACAAATGGTCAGGGTGGAAAATAATGATTTGTGAATACTAGTTATTGACTAGCAAGTACAAATACTTTCAATATGTAGCGGCACAGTGTGGCTACGATGCACAGTGACCAACCAAAGTATGCATATGTCACAGACCATGAACAATGAATTTCACTTCATGTGGTCAACATTTACAGATCGCAACACGAGTCACTGATAATCAGAAGGGGTAACAATGGTTTGGGAGCACAAGCTGTTAACAAGAAAGTACAACAACCTTTGATACGTAATGACACGATGTGGTAACCATGTACAGTGACAAACCAAAGTAAGCACGTGTCACTAACCATGACCAAACAGATTTCACAGTGTGTGGTCAACGTTGAAAACTCATAACACGAGTCACAAATGGTCAGTGGGGGAGACCATGGGTTAGGAACACTGGTTATTAACTAACAAGTAGAAAGCTTTTCAACAAGAGTGGCACGGTGTGGCTAGCGTGCACAGTGACCAACCAAAGGATGCATATATCACTGACTATTACCAAAGAAGTCCACTATGTGTGGTCAACATTGACAACTCATAACACGAGTCACAAATGGTCAGATGGAGAGACAATGGTTTGGGAACCCTATGTATCAACTAGAAAGACAAAGAACGTCAATACGTAGTGGCACGATGTGGCTACTATGCACACCAAACAACCAAACTAGGCACATGTCACTGACGATGACCAGATAATTTCAATATGGGTGGTCAACGTTGACCAACCATAACACGTGTCACAAACGGTCGGGAGAGGAAACAATGCTATGGGAATATCAGTTCTCAACTGGCAAGTACAACGACCTTCAGTCAATAGTAGCACGGTGTGGCTACCATGCACAATGACCGAACAAAGTAGGCACATGTACTGCCTTTAACCAAAGAAATCCGCTGTGTATGGTCAACGTTGACAACTCATAATACAAGTCACAAATGGTCAGAGGGGGCAACAATGGGTTGGGAACACCAAGTATCAAATAAAGCACAAGGAGCTTCAATACGTTGTGGCATAGTGTGGATACCATGCACGATGACCAACCAGAGTATGCATATGTCACTGGCCATGACCAAGTAATGGCACTAAGTGTGGTAGGCCTTGACAACTCATAACACTAGTCACAAACAGTCATAGTGGAAGATAATGGTTTGTAAATTCCAGTTATGGACTAGCAAGTACAAATACCTTCAATATGTAGTGGCACAGTGTGGGTACAATGCACAGTGATTGACCAAAGTATGCATATGTCACTGACCATGAACAAAGAATTTCACTTCATGTGGTGAACATTTACAACTCAAGACACGGGTCACAGATAGTCAGAGGGGGCTAACAATGGTTTGGGAACACTAGCTGTCAACAAGAAAGCACAAAGACCTTCCATACGTAGTGACACAGCGTGGTAATCATGTACAGTGACAAACCAAAGTAGGCACGTGTCACAAACCATGACCAAACGGATTTCACAGTATGTGGTCAGCGTTGAAAACTCATAACACAAGTCACAAATGGTCAGTGGGGGAAACCACGGGTTGGAAACACTAGTTATCAAATAGCAAGTAGAAATATTTTCAACAAGTACTGGCACGGTGTGGCTAGCGTGCACCATGACCAACCAAAGGATGCACACGTCACTGACTATGACTGAAGAAGTCTACTATGTATGGTCAACATTGACAACTCATAACACGAGTGACAAATGGTCAGAGGGAGAGACAATGCTTTAGGAACCATATGTATCTACTAGAAAGGAAAAAGAGATTCAATGCGCAGTGGCACGGTGTGGCTACTGTGCATACCGAACAACCAAACTAGGCATATGTCACCGACCATGATGAAAGAATTTCAATATGGGTGGTGAACATTCACCAACCATTACAAGAGTCACAAAGGGTCAGAGGGAGAAACAATGGTTCGTGAATATCAGTTCTCAACTACCAAGTAGGGCGACCTTCAATCAGTATAAGCACGGTGTGGCTACCATGCACAATGACCGACCAAGGTAGCCATATGTACTACCTTTGACCAAAGAAATCCGCTGTGTGTGGTCAACGTTGACAACTCATCATACGAGTCACAAATGGTCAGAGGGGGAGACAATGATTTGGGAACACCAGGTTTCAGCTAGCAAGCAGAAGAACCTTAAATACGTTGTGGCACGGTGTGGATACCATGCACGATGACCACCCAGAGTAAACATATGTCACTGACCATGACCAAACAATGTCACTAAGTGTGGTAAAATTTGACAACTCATAACACGAGTCACAAATGGTCAGGGTGGAAGATAATGGTTCGTGAATACTAGTTATTGACTAGCAAGTACAAATACCTTCAATATGTAGTGGCACAGCGTGGCTACCATGCACAGTGACCAACCATAGTATGCATATGTCACAGACCATGACCAAGGAAGTTCACTTCATGTGGTCAGCGTCGACAACTCACAACACGAGTCACTGATAGTCAGAGGGGGTAACAGTGGTTTGGGAACACTAGCTATCAACTAGAAAGCACAAAGACCTTCGATACATAGTGACACGGCGTGATAACCATGTACAGTGACAAACCAAAGTAGGCATATGTCACAAACCATGACCAAACAGATTTCACAGTGTGTGGTCATCCCTGAAAACTCATAACACGAGTCACAAATGGTCAGTGGGAGAGACCATGGGTTGGGAACACTAGTTATCAACTAGCAAGTATAACTATTTTCAACAAGTACTTGCACGGTGTGGCTAGCGTGCACAGTGACCAACAAAAGGATGAATGTGTCACTGGCTATAACCGAAGAAGTCCACTATGTGTGGTCAACCTTGACAACTCATAACACGAGTCACAAATGGTCAGAGGGAGAGACAATCGTTTGGGAATCCTATGTATCAACTAGGAAGGACAAGGAACTTGGATACGCAATGGCACGGTGTGGCTAATATGCACACCAAGCAACCAAACTAGGCATATGTCACTGACCATGACCAAAGAATTTCAACATGGGTGGTCAACGTTGACCAACAATAACACAAGTTACAAACGGTGAGGGGAGGAAACAATGCTATGGGAATATCAGCACTCAACTAGCAAGTACAGTGACTTTCAGTTAGTAGTAGCACGGTGTGGCTACCATGCAGAATGACCGACCAAAGTAGGTATATGTACTGCCTTTGACCAAAGAAATCGGCTGTGTGTGGTCAACGTTGACAACTCATAATACGCGTTACAAATGGTCAGATGGGGGAACAATGGTTTGGGAACACCAAGTATTAAATATCAAGCAGAAAGAGCTTCAATACGTCGTGCCACAGTGTGGATACCATGCACGATGAGCAGCCAAAGTAGGCATATGTCAATGAGCATGATCAAATAATGGCACTAGGTGTGGTAAACCTTGACTGTTGGCTCTAGTGGGTGTGGAGGCACCCTCAAGGATGCCTAGCTCTCACTGGTTCACGCTACCAAGGTTTGGGCAGCCAATGGACACCTTTGGTGAAGAGTGTGGACCACAAGGATCACGGATAAGAGTGGGCAGAACACGTCGCATTCAGTAGATCTGAATTGAAACACGTTCTTATTACTTAGCATAGTCAGATTACATCAGATTTGTATAGCCTGTGAACTAAGCTTTCCAACGCATCCAAGCACGCCCAAAACAAAGCAGTAGAGCCCCTGCTACGGCTGTCGAAGGAACCCTTGGTGGAGCCGCCCACCTGGCCTTGCACTCTAGGCAACGGGAGGCGCTTCGACGATGACCCGTCGAAGCGCCTTTCTCTGCCCAGAAGTCAAAAAGAAGTTCATCCTGGTCAAGGAGGTCTTTATGGTCACCTCATTCATGCCCCTGGTGCATTTGGAGGCCATTAGGAATGAACTCGGATCCCTGCTGGTGGAATATTCCGCCACCTATGGCGGGTACCAGATTCCACACACCCAACACCCGTTTTTCGGGCTAGGCTAACTTCCTCAATACTCACTGAAATCAAGCGATTCAAAGCTCCATCTTGCGTGGCAAAATCCAAGAAATCCAAATCTTAAGTCAAATCAGTTGTTTGACAACTCCCTAGTGGTAAAACCAGGGAGTACGATCAACGGCACTCATGGCAAGGGGCACACCATGTCAACAATCTTCCCCTTGCACCGCAGCCTTGATGCCCTGTCCTTGGAACCTATAGCATTTTAAACTTCACAGCGCAGACCAAGCTCCATGCAGCTTGCGTCGTGCCTGTCCTTGGGCTGTGCCTTGGTCATGGCATCGGCGAGCATGCGCTTAGTGCCACAATGCACAATAGCCGCATCTCCCTTTGCCACCATGCCCCGCGCGTAGTGATGACGGATCTCGATGTGCTTGGTCCTTCTGTGCAGCACCGGGTTCGCGGACAGACTGATGGCACNCAGTGGTCGAACCAGGGAGTACGATCAACGGCACTCATGGCAAGGGGCACACCATGTCAACAATCTCCCCCTTGCACCGCAGCCTTGATGCCCTGTCCTTGGAACCTATAGCATTTTAAACTTCACAGCGCAGACCAAGCTCCATGCAGCTTGCGTCGTGCCTGTCCTTGGGCTGTGCCTTGGTCATGGCATCGGCGAGCATGCGCTTAGTGCCACAATGCACAATAGCCGCATCTCCCTTTGCCACCATGCCCCGCGCGTAGTGATGACGGATCTCGATGTGCTTGGTCCTTCTGTGCAGCACCGGGTTCGCGGACAGACTGATGGCACTCATGTTGTCAACGTTGAGCACCGTTGGCTTCCTTTGGGGTACGCCGATCTCCTTTAGCAGCCAACGCAGCCACACCACCTCCTTTGCGGATTCCGCGAATGCGATGTACTCCGCTTCGGTGCTGGACTGCGCCACGCAGTCCTGCTTCCTGCTTGCCCATGGAACTGCTGCACCACCAAGCACAAACACGTACCCCGACGTTTATTTTTTGTCATCCACATCACCAGCCCAGTCGGCATCCGAGTAGCCGAACAACTCAAGGGAGTCATCACGCGCTCCCCCTCCAAACACTAGCCGCGACTGTTTTGTCGCCTTGAGACAGCGGAGGATCCGCTTCACCGCTTGCCAATGCAACGGCCCGGGGTCAGCAACGTAGCGGCTCACTTGGCCCTCCGCGAAGGCCAGGTCGGGCCGCGTTGCCACCATGGCATACATGATGCTCCCCACCGCGGACTGGTATGGCACACCTGCCATCTCCTCCTTCTCCTCGTCCATGCTCGGGCCCATGCTCGAGCTCAACTCACATGTGGTGATCATGGGTGTGCCAATGGGGTTGCACTCCTCCATGTTGTAGCTGCGGAGCACCTCTTGCACATACTTTGCCTGCCCCATCTCAAGCGTGCGTTCTTTGCGGTCCCTCTTGACGGCGACGCCGAGGTAGTACTCGAGCTCATCCATGTCGGTTATTTTGAACCGACCGCCCAGCTGCCGCTTCAGGTTCACCAACTCCTCCATGTCCGATGACACGAGGATGAGGTCATCCACGTAGAGGACCACAATCTGGTGCAACCCCGGCTGCTTTCGCACGTACACGCTGTGATCCGCCTCGCAGCGCTTGAAGCCAAGCTTGGCCATGAAGCCGTCCATTTTCAGGTACCACATGAGTGGCGCTTGCTTCAGCCCGTAGAGCGCCTTGCGAAGCCGGCACACCTTCCCCGGCGGTGCGTCCACCCCCTCCGGCACCTCCATGAGGACCTTCTTGTCCGCCGTTGAGCAACGCAGTTTTCACGTCCATTTGGTGCACTTCGTAGTCAGGTGCCGCCGCCACTGAGAGGATGGAACGGATGGAGGC